>JAOEGS010020989.1:0-29172 GCA_025447755.1 Corythornis vintsioides | reverse complement strand
TCTTTCCTGTTTTTTTTTTTCTTTCTTTCTTTTTTCTTTTTTTTTTTTTTTTTCTCTCTCTTTCCCACCTTTCACATTTTTTTAATAAAAAAGCCCTTGTAGGAAAAGGCTTGGATTTGAAAAAGCAATGGGAGAAGAGTTTGTAAGGGGAGAAATCAGTGGGACCCCACAGAACAAACATGTGTAAAGGCTTTGTTTCAAAGTGGACGAATGCAAAAGCCTATTGGGGATAATTTTTAGGCTTTGCCTATTTTTAAAAGGTTGAGGAGCAGGAGTAAAGTGAGAAAACAATTCTCTGTAGGAAGCTGTAGCAGACTAAATGGAGCTTGTTGTTATTGGCAGGGGCAGTGATGCTGAGGGCAGCAGCATCGTTACTGAAGCTGGAGGCAGCAGAGGTTTAAATAAATAAGGAGAGATCCATGAAGCAAGATAAAATGGGATCTGGCTGTGCAGGGTCCTCCTGTCCTCTAAAGCAAGGGGGCTTGGCAGGGTGTGAGTAAAGGGAGATGGATGAGGGTTATCAGATAGGGGACTCAGGAGAAAGCAGGGAATTCTTGATGCTGCTTGGACATTCTGAATCAGTCTCAGTCTTCAGGGGGAATAAGGATTGTCTCTGTGCCTTGCAAGGGGCACATCCAACCTTGGCCCCCCAGCCAGACTGGGGAATGACTCAGCCAGGAGGCTCCTGGGCTCTGCTCAGTGCCTGAATCTGCAGCTCCCCTCTTGAGGGAGATCCTTCCAGCTGGTTCCAGTGACTTGGGCTCAGGGACAGAACCCAGAGCTTCCCACTCCTGTGCTCTGGCCTCTCTTGGTAGCAAGCTCCCATAAACCTGCTGGGATTATGGCTGGCTGAGGCCAGCATTAACACAGGATTTGGCCCAACTTCCCACATGCAGCTAAATAATACTGGTGACAATAAAAAGCCCCATTAAATACTTGCTGAACTAGTAGCCTGCAAGGCTGTGCACGGGTCCTGCCTGGCAGGCTGTCCAGGGAGGGTCTGAGACAACATATTCCTGAATCCCAGCCCTCACCCAGGCAGAGGCTGGGGATGTCAAGGGCAGGTGATAAGAGCTCACAACCAAACCTTGCAAAGAAACATTTTTGCTGAGTGCTGCTGCTGAGCCATCCTCCCACTCCCAGCACAGCACTGGGGGGCTGCTGTGGACAGAGTGCCCAGCCTAAGGGACAGCCAAGCAAGAAGGCAAGGGCAGGAATAGCCTGCAGGGAAGGGCTTTATGGGTCTGTTTCATCACTTAGTATTCTTCCTCACCCTTTCTTGGCAGCATTAGCTCATCTTTTCTTCTGGGCTTAGCAGACCCAGCTAAGAGTCAGGAAATCTTTAAATCATAGAATCATTCAGGTTGGAAAAGCCCCTTGGGATCATCGAATCCAACCATGAACTCTACACAGTTCACCCCTAACCCATGGCCCTCAAACCCACATCCAAACCACCCTGAAACACCCCCAGGGCTGGGCACTCAACCCCTCCCTGGGCAGCCTGGGCCAGGCTCTGAATCTTGATGACACCCTGCCCCTGTACCACAGTGGAGTTGCTGCAGCACTTCCACTGAAATATGTCCAGGGAAACATGTAGAAAATGTCCCTGTGATGACACTTCTCCCTGTTCACAAGGAAAATACTGGCTCTTGATGAGGTGTCTGTTTTGTAGAGGTGATGGTTAAGCAGAAAAAAAAGGGAAGGTTTTGATGCATCCACTGTCAATTTCATTGTGACGAGGCAGCTGCATCCATCTTGGGATTCTGAAAATGAAAAAAGATGCCTCTGCATTTTCAGACTGGGGAACATTCCCTGAATGTCTTTTTGCTGGAGTAAAGATTGGGAGAAAAAAAGCAAGTGTTAAAAAGTAATTCTTCTTGTCCTGGTTTCCTTTGACACTGGAAATGCATTTTGAAACAGTGAAAAGCAGAGATAAACCAGCAAAGAATGGCAGTCCCTGCTCCTCTCCCTTTTCCATTTTGCTGGGGTTTAACTTTTCCAGCAGGTGAGGTGCATCCCAAAAAACTCCTCAGCCTCCCGGATCAGCCAAGAGCCAGGCAGAGCCCTGCAGCTGGAGGCCAACAGGATGCAGATGCCAGGAAAAGCCAACAATGCCCAGTGTCCTGTGAGCACTGCAGCAGGGCAGGGCCAGAGGCACAGGCAGCTTTTCTCCCACCCCTGCTTTTGTGCCCAAAGAGGTGCTGTGACTTAAAACTCTTTGCACCAGCACCAGGGCAGAACCCAGCACCACGCACCTGATTCCTGCAGCCAGAATCAGCAGAAGCCCAGGGGCTGTTTGGATCCAGGGGATCAAAGAATCAAGAGGCTGTTTGTAATTGCTCTGTGTAAATAAGAGCAGCATTTGTGCACTGGGAAGCTGGATAAAGGAGCCTTGGTTTAGCAGGAAAGGAGAACTATTTTTACAGAAGCCAGTGTGAGAGAGGCTGGAGCCACGATTTTGGATGATTACAATGAACAAAACGAGCAAAAAACAGTCAAGCCTGGAACTGTTTATTTTAATGCAGGGCTTTTGGGGGCATGGGGAGCTGGTGGGGAGATCTTATTTGTATGGATTTAATCAGATGGACGGGATTAGTGGGCATTGCTAATTGCACAGAGGAAAGTGAGCGAGCTGGCTGCTCTGCCTTGCAGCTCTCCACTCCTCTTTGTGGCTGGGAGTCAGAAGAAAAGCAAATCTCCCACCTCACCCAGGCCAGGGAGGGCTGACGGGCCTTGAGACATGGGTGGGAATTAAAAAGAAAAAAAAAGGTGCTTCGTTTTTGGAGGGAATCCTTCAGTCTGGGCTGGACTGAGCCAGTGAGGATCCAGAAGGATGCTCAGCATGTCCCAGTGCCTGGAGCAGCCCTTCAAGAGGTGTCTTGGCAGGGGAGGAGATCCACTTAGCAATTCCTAGCACTTGGCCTTTCCATTTGAAACTCCCTCTGAATCAGATAGTGAATCCTGTAACACTGATCCCTCTAACACAGGACACCTCCTTTTCCCATGGCACTGGCAGGCCCAGGATTACACACACGGTCCAGGACCTGGGAAAACACAGCAGCAGAGTCACCAAAACCCTACTCTGCACACTCAGCAGGACATAACCTCTGCTGAAATATGTCCCTTTTCCCCTGGTGATTTCTCTGTTGCCCACCCCACACCCCCCAAAACAGAAAGCAGGGCAGGGTTGACAGACAGCATCACACGCGGGTGAGCTGAGGATCTGAGGGGTGTTTCTTCCCCAGTTTGTGGCAGAGGGAATTCCAAACAACCCAGGTGATGAAGAACAGCCCCAAAGCTGCAGCTTCTGGAGCTGCTCAGTGATGTCACTGCAAAAGCCACGGGGGTGGAAACATCCCACCCCACGGTCCCCAGCAGGGCACCAACGTGTCGGGCTCACGTAGGAGGCAGGACTGAACAGCACATTAGTTACGGTCCAAAAACATGATCTACAAATATTTTCTATATCATAATTATACAAAATGAGTGGAAATTTCTCCCCCCCCCCCCTCCTTCCCCAAGTCCCCCAAAACACAGCCCCTTATGAAGGCAGAGCCACGCTGCCAACTCCACGGGAACATAAATAGCATTTCAGTCTTTTTCTGTGCTGCGTAGTAGCTGGAAAGTGGAAAAATGATTGAGGGACAAGTGGTTTTTAAAATCCCCTCGAGGCTCGTAACTTACCTGTTTATTTCAAGAAGAGCTGCCAGTGCCAAAAGGGAAGGAGTTACTTGAGTTGCTATCAGGTGATGTTTCCAGAGATGATTTCAAAACAAACAGGGGTTGGATCTCTGCGTTGCCCTTTCATCCCACGGTGATCTGGGGGGTGACTGCACCTCTGAGGGCAGGGGCTGCTCCAGCACGGGCTCTCACCTGGTGTCAGGCACTGGCACAAGGAAGCTCTGGGTCACAGGCACATCACTGCCAGAGCCTGCAGCAAGGTGGAGTCTTCAGAGCCAGGAACAACCAAAGTGTTGCCCTTTGGCCTGGGGAGACACTCAAAAATCAGCCTGTTTGGTGGTGGGAAACAGGCCGTGTTCAGAAAGCCAGTGGGTGAGGATCCCAGTGTAAGTCAAGCTGTAACAGAGCAGAGCAGCCAGCTGACTCCACACACAGCAGCAGGATTTTGGCTCCTGGGTGGAAACTAAAATGATCTTTTTGCTGCGTTAAAGCCTCGAAAGGGAAGTTCTCAGGTCATTCTTAACTGACTCTCAAACACAGAAGGGAAAACTTGTTGTCCTGAGGGTAGATAATGGCTCAGCTCAGGCAGAGAAAAGTGACTTTGGAAGGTGGGCTGTAATTCTGTGGCAGTCTCTGGGCAAGAAAGAGAAACACTCAGTCTGTGTGGTTCTGCATAAGCGTGAGAGTTCAGTGTTGCAGGATGAGAATCTGCAGCAGGTTAGAAGAGGACAGGGGCTCTGCCAGGTGTTTGATCCTGACACTCTGCAACCCCCCAGGGGCATCTCTCAGGAACAATGGCTCAGGACACAGCAGGTTACAGGCTGAGGCTGGTGGGAAATGGCTGAGACCTGGCACCAAAGCTGCATCACTCCAGCTTTGTAACCCACCACTTCAGAGCACAGACAGGGGTTCTCACTGATCCCCTCTGCCCACAGCAGGCCTGTGACTCTCACAGGGCTCCCTACCTGCTGACTCTGCACCTTCCTTCACTCTCTTTGCATGGCAGTGTTGCTCAGGGCTGTTATTGAGCTGTTTCTCCAGGGGGTTGCCCAGCATCCGAAGGGCAGACACCTGCCCAGGGGAACGACCCTCCTGAGTGCCCTGCCACAGTGTGTGACAGACCTGGGAAGCCTGAACCCGCCGCTGAGATGCATATCCCAGCTGTCTAGGAGGCTGTGTGCAGCTTGGAACACAGAGGAGGAGGAATTAGCCCCTGGTTTTGAGTGTGGCTGTGCTTTTAGCATGATGGAGATGTGCTTTGGGGTACCTCTCACCCACAGAATGCACCCTTCTGCCATAGCCTGCTGGGACTGGCAGCTCTCTGTGAGCAGCAGTGTCCACACCAGGTACTCACCATGCATCACATGCAGCAGTTCTAGTGGCTGCCCACAGAAAGCTGGTGATGATACAGGTGGAAAATAGATATTTTTAAATGGCAAGGAAAGGTGAACTTTTGGTACCCCTCTTCCTCCAGAAAGGGAGGTTACTGGTTGCAGCATCACTGGACACAGTAGGTCCAAATTCCACCCTCTGCTCAGATTCCATGTGAGCAAAGTGCCTAAACATCTCTGGTTTTTAGTTCATCTTCTCTACAGCAGAGGCAAAGCAGTTCCCTTCATCACAGACTTAGCATAGGAGAAAATTGCAAGGTTTTGTTTCAATATTTATTTTTATTTAAAAAACAAATATGTACTTTAGACCAGACTTGTTTGTAGGCACCGTGTGGCTGGTATCCCTCACAGAAGACATTTCTGGGAGTATCTGAGCAAATATAAAATGAGGTTTTTTTTCAAATAGAGTCCAGGTGCCAGGCACAAATGATGAAATCGAGGTAATATGGGTAATGATGACTGACACTGTAATTGCAGAAGATCCCTAGTTGTGAAAGAGATATTTGAGTTTAAACAAAGAAAAAAATGATATTGGGAAAAACATTAAAACGTAGCCATCATCTTCCTGAAATTACAGAATTAGGTGCTCCAGATATGCTGCCACAATGTGAAAGCAAAGGCCAAACTGGACATTTGAAGGGTCATTGTGTTTTCTTCCAGTCACATTTAACTCTGTTGCCCTTACAAACCATCACCTGCAAATCTCTGCTGCGTCCAAGTAACTTTCATCTGGCACCAACGGAAGCTGTAAAACAAGTTCCTGCATAATTTGCACAGCCCAGGTGTCTGCAGCTCCCTGATCCACTCAAAACCCCCAGCCAGCCTCTACTGCCTTGCTTCATACCAGCAGAGATGGTGGGAATGATATTCCTTGTAATCACCTCGGCATCTCTGTGCCAGCTCAGCTCAGGACTCACCAGGTTCTCATCTAATGAGCAAAACTAATGAATGATAACAAGATCATGAAGAAAACAGAGGCACCAAGGAGGGGAGTCCAGAGCCAGCTGAAAGCTTCTCAGCAGCTCCAGGAGATTGAAATTTTACTGCCCCAGAAACAAGCCTAGATTGTCCCAGCCTTCAAAAGGAGGGATGGGAAAGAGAGAATCAGGACGATGAGCTGGGGGAGAGCCCCCAAAACTGAAGCTTCTTATTGCCAAAAGAATGAGAGAGGTGGGGACAGGGACAGTCTTTTTCCCCACTGTGTTTTCCCTCAAGTTCATAGCAGCTGCCTGGGCTTTCCAGGACTGGTGAAAGGGGTGGCTGAGCCACAGGGAATGTTCTTTCCAAGTAATCTGCTGTCTGGAATCCATCTGGATCCTTTTGGCATGAACAGCACCATCTCTCGTGTTTATCAGTGGTCCCCTCAGGCCATAGTGCCAGTCTCAGCACAGGTGAGTTCTAAACATGTTGCAGAAACTCATCTGGTCCTCCAGCTTCTGGGTAAATCCCACTCTGCTCCAAGCTTTGCACTGTCAGTCGACTTTGGCCTTCACACCCACTACAAAAGGTTGAAAGCTCCACATCTGTCTAACTCATGTGCAGCCAAGCTGCAGATGTTCATGGCACTCAACCTGGTACAGAGGTTAGAGAGGTGACATGGCCTTGTGAGCTCCATCCCTCTTCCCTGCATCCAGGCAGCCTGGGGCCTCTTCTTCATAGGTAAAATTTTGTCCTCCAGACTTTCCTACGAGCACATGGCTCTCCTGGGTTGTCCTGGATGTGCCACTGACCTGGAGCTTGCATTCCTGCTCAGCGTGGCTCCGTGTTTATCAAAGGCAGTGGAAATTTTGTTTTGGAAACACTGCCGAGAGTGCAAACAGGAAGCAGGAAGGACTCCTTCAGAACTGCAGGAATCTAAAGGGAGAGCAGTTTCCATTCCAGGATCCATTTGTTTGGATCCGACCCACGAAATTAGTTTTGCAACAACAGCAAGATAGGAGCGGTGAGGTCAAGAGAAAAGCAAACATGTAGCAGCCACAGAGAGTGACTTTCAAAATCTCCTGTTGGAACTCTGAGTCATTTCATGTGCTACGGGCAGCCAGGATGCCTAGAAAAATAAAGAAAGATGCTGAACAGTCCCTGCAGTGCAGCTGTGTTATTGACAGATGGGATTAAGTGGTAGGAGTGCTCCAAGTGGGATATTTTTATTTTATTTTATTTTTTAAGAAGCGTATTGCCTTTGTTTATTGTAATTTTGATTTTTTCCTTATTTCTCTGGAGGCGTGTGGGGACCTCTTACCCTAGAGCATATCAATGAATGTTTGTTGTTGTTGCTGGTATTGCTCCTATTTGATTTGGGTGTGTTTCCGTGATTCAGCAGTACCCCCATGAGATCGTGGTGGGACGTGCTGCAGCCCAGCTGATCAGCAGATCACGGGGCTAAGAAGCAGCAAAAAGAGGATGATTCTTGTCCCTTTGCAAGGGCAACAGGTCTGCAGAAGGAATGGTCACATCCCACAGTGGTGGTGATAGGTGTGGACTCCAGGTCCATAGGCTGCAGGATGCCATCCTTCACCTGATGTTTGACACACTTTCTTGGGTGGATGGCAGTAGTGATAGTGCACTGGAAGGGTTCAGAGGGGTTCTACCCTCTTACCATACAGTTGCCCAGCCCACCTTTCAATCTGCTCCTTGCCCATTCTGTTGTAGGCCTTGGTACGGCTAGTTGTAGGCCTTGATACGGTTGGTTGTAGGCCTTGATACGGTTGGTTGTAGGCCTTGATACGGTTGGTTGTAGGCCTTGAGATGGTTGGTTGTAGGCCTTGATACGGTTGGTTGTAGGCCTCGATATGGTTGTTTTTTCTGAGTTTTTCTGCTGTTTCAGTAGCTCCAGTTGAACTACATCAGCCTGAGTGGGTGCAGAGACACCCAGAGAGAGAATGATGCCAGGGTGTGTTGGAATTGGTGGTGTGTTGGTGTTACAGCTACCTGAACTTTTGGTTTCTCAGTGAAAGCCTGACTCTGAGAAGCTCTCTGGTGAAAAGAGAAAGACCAGCTCCTGTGTGTGTGCTCCTGTAATCTTTTATCCCTGCACTTAATTCCAGTTTGATATTCAGCAATGCAATGGGGAGGGTTTACTGGACAAAAGAAACGTCTTTCCTCAGCCTGGCCTTGGACTTAAGGAAACCTTGAAGGAAAAAGTGATTAGAAGCTAAAGAAGAAACTTCCCCATCTCTTCCAGTTGTTTATCTCCTAACTCCACCACTGCACCCGAACAGGTGGCCAGGTTTTTTTTTTTTCTAGCAGATGGATTAGGATTTTATCACCCACAGTGGAGTGAGATTGCTCCACTCTGGGAGGTGTAGCTGAGCCCTGGAGCTGCCGATTGGCTCGGGGGCACCTCGCCATCGCCAGCCGCCCGTCAGTCATCGCCAGCCACCAGTGTTTGCCTTCCAGGGATGCCGGAAGAACGGCAGGGAGATTAGCAGAGGCACTCCTTGGTTTTTCAGAGTCAGTCAAATCCTTTCCCTTTCTGCCAGTCCTTTGTGATTGGAAAATTACAGTGTGAGTTTATCAAACCCTGATAAACAATAGGGGACTTCCGCACTCGGGAAAAAATCAAATAACAGGATTAGACAGGCCATTGCATTCCAGGGCTGGCTTGTTCTTTACACTGGTAGGTCTGTGTTCCTTAAGGGATTTCTCCAGGAGAACTGAGGCAGTGAACTCAGGAGCACGGTTGATGTAGGTGATCTTTAAGGGCTAATATCTAATAGTGTCACCCTGAGATGGTGCCACAGCCACGGGTCCCTCATGCTGTGGAATGGTGCAGCAGACTGTGCATTGCATCTCATCCAGCAGCAGTATGGCAGGGAAGAAGGGGCTTTTTCCAGCTTTCTATTCCATGAGCTGATTGATTTCAAGATTTTTTTCCAGCACCACTGCTGTACAAGGCTCCTGAAAAGGTGCAGTGATGTTTTTATGTCCTGTTCATAACATACCTTGAGCTGTGCTCAGTTTTGAACCCTGACAAGTTTTCCCTGTAGAATTCCCAAGCTCCATTTACTCTGGGGTCAGTCAAACCTTTCCTCTAGAGAAGATGAGGATTTGGGGTTGCTCCAGTGACATTAGAGCAGCACTGGGCTTTACACCCAGCAGTTCCCCTCTCAATCCCCAGCTCCTCTGCTCTCCCCCTGGGCCCGAGGCTCTGCTCTCAGACCCCAGCAGATACTGACCTTGTTGCTGCAGCAGAGAGGGAGTTTCTTCAACATTTCTCAGTGTATTTCAAACTGTGAAGACTGTTCTTGGCTTCTGCCCCCAATCCTAGGCCCAAACAAAATGTTTCTCGCTGGTAAGCTGTCATTAGAGTTCAGAGAAGCAGAGAAAGCAGATCTGATTTCATATCTAATTTGCTGTAAAACGAGAGGCAGGGAAGAGAGGAGTCCTTTTTAATTAGAAAAAGGGTTTGCCGAGATACTTTAGCCAGCACAGGGTTTCTCTCCAGTGGAAGAGCTTTCATGCGTATAGCCCAGCCCTTGCTGCTCCAGAGAATGAAACTTTATCAATACTGCTCTCTGCTCTCTCTTTATTCCTCCTCTGAGTGCTTTGGGTCACTGCTGCCCTCCCAGTTGTCCAACAAGTGAACACTGAAGGGAGAGAGGAGCAGAGAGCCAAAGCTTCTCCTTCTGCCAGCTGTGGGGAGAGCACAGTGGGGCTGTTCCTTCCCACTCACATCATCTTCTGCAGCCTGTGTTCCCATGTCATACAACAAGCCTATTAAAGGATGGGGTCCTTTGTCCCCAGATCAGCTTGGGACCATGTCAGCCTTTGAGAAAGCAAAGCAGCAGCCCGTGGATGTCTCTAAGTGTGGAAAGGCAGAGTTTAAAAGGACCAAAAGGAGTCCAGCGTAGCAGAGAATGTTCTTCAGGGATTGAGGCAGCTCTGCAGGGCTCTGTCATCGGGTCAGTGAACGCTCAGTTTAGGTACCTAGGGCACATCCTACCCCATCTATCACTGAAGAGCATTCATAGGCAGAAAAAAAGCAGCCAGGTTGCCAGGGCCAGAGGTCTCTGCAGGGCATTTTCCTGTGCAAACACTGAAATGTCACAGGCAGACTAACCAGCCTCCCTCTGTGCCAGAGCAGGCAAACTGCGGGCACCTGGATCTTGTGTTGTGACATCAGGGGATCTTCAGCTAAGCCTGCACTTAAGGCTCTGTCCGTGGAAAAACAAACTAATAAAACATAGATTTGCAAGAAATTATCGCTATTAAACCAGGCTACTTTTTCCTCCCGCAAAAGTGGGTCTCAATTAATGGAAATATTTATTTGGGTAACTTGCAGATTATGTCTCCGGCCAATTAGCTCCATCTCAATGTTCTATTTCTTGCCTTTGAATCAATAAACAGTTCAAGATTTCCTGGAGTCAGAAAATGAACGTCAGTGCCAAGAACTGTGGGTGTATTAAAACCATACCTACAACAATAGCCTCAACCAGGGAGCTCTGCTAATCACTCCCTTGTTTGGACGGGTGTCTGACAGAGGAGCTAGAAAGCTGAAAGTATCTAACACCCCCAATGGAGGAAACCACAGCTCACAGAACCCATGAAAAACATTTACTAACCTCCAGGTACCCTTTGTTCTCTATCCCTCCTGACAAGCACTTTTCTTCAGCACTACATACCTTAGATGCCTTCGCAATAATATTTGATTGTGGGGCTTATAAGGTGGATTGAGATGAGTGAGTCATTATCTGTCATTTATCTTTCAGTTAATGAAAGGCAAAAGAAAAAAAAAAATATCCCAAGAAAACAGGACACGACGTTCCTTTCTATAATTTGGCCAAATTATTCCAGGTTGCTTTCAAAACTGAACAAATCAGCCCCAACCTGGTGTGCGTCCGTACGTGCCCGTGCACACGAGCACACGCGGGACCTTGTACGTGTTGGGGGGTCTCCTTCTCTGGAGACATTCAAACCCCACCTGGATCTGGTCCTGTGTGACCCGATGGGGGTGACCCTGCTCTGGCAGGGGGGTTGGACTCGGTGATCTCCAGAGGTCCCTTCCAACCCTGAATATTCTGTGATTGTGCGTGGGAGGAAGGGCCACCCGACGTCCAACGGTTTGTGCTGGACTGTGCCACAAGGGCAGCCCTTTTGCCCCGTGCTAAGGGGCACAACTAAGCTGGGAGATCTCCCCCCTCAACCCGAACGGGATTCTAAACCGAGGAGAGGTAACGAAACGAGGGACGGCGCCGCCAGAGCCGGGCTCCTCGGCAGGCTTCCCCGGGAAGCTGTTCCAAGCTGGAAGCTTTATGGCCATGTTAACATGGCTCCTCTCCACGGGACTTATTAGTTTGGGCAAAGTGCCACGTTAAGGCAGCCCGAAGGCTGCTGGCCTGGGGCTGGCTCGTGTGCGGGCAGCTCGGGGGGCAGGTGGGCATGCCCTTCCACCCCGGCCCTGTTCGAGCCGGTGCCACCCAGGCTGATCAAGTCTGAGGCTTGCTCATGCTACGTAATGTTACACACCTAATTTAGACAGCTCAATTAGGAGACTAGTCACTGCAGGTCAGCAGGCAACAAAGACATTCAGGGTGATTCAAGAGCAAGGTGGGTTTGGTGACTGAGCTCTCTTTTATCTTTTGGCCCTCCAGAAAGCCCTAGACTGACAGGCTTAGCCAAGGTATCTGCTCTTTGTGGGTCTGCTAAAGTGAAAGCCAGCAACAGCCAGTAGTGGGGTGGTGCTAATGGTGTGCTGGGTTGGGATGTGGTGCCTTCCACTGATCAGGAATCCAAGATCTCATCACACCAGAAACAAAAGCACTGTAGGTGAAGATGAATGTACATTAGCTGAGCTGCACAGAGCACTGTGGAAGGAGTTTCTTTGAGCCAGGAAGGTGGGCGTTAGATCTGGTTGAGGCCCAAAATATGAGATAAGGCATTTCCTTGTAAGGGTGGACTAAGAGAAATCCAGGTGACCCCAGAAACACAGCAGGCAGGGAACGTTAGAGTTTGGCAACAGACGAGTTAAGCTGCACCAGAACAAGTTACCATATCACTGACTGGAGGCTGTCCTGCTCTATCCTGCTCTATGTGCCTAGGAAAACAATGGCCTTTAAAAAAAGCCCAAGAAAAACGCAGTGAAAAGTCAGAGTTACACGATCCTTCCGTCCACAAGCGTGTGCCGGCTGCCTCCCGGCCTCTTCCCAGGCATTCCCCACGCAGCAAGGTCACCGTGTGTCATGTTCTGCTTATCACTGTCTCCAGCACCTCACTCCCACTCCGTGGCCCGAGCCGAGCCGTGTCTGTGGCCAGGGCAGTCGCTGCTGCCAAGGTGTCCAGCACCCCCTCCTTTGCCATAGCTCCGTGCTGCAGCCGAGCTGCCGGCCGCCGAGGGCAGAAACCCAAGGTGGGGAAGAGGGAGGTGCTGGGTGTGCTGGGACCAGTGGTATGCTGACTTGGCAGTGCTGTGGTGGTAGCAGTCGGGATGGCCAGGGCTCTGGTTTCACCCGTGCCAGCTGCCTGGTTCAGGGTGTAAATCGCTACCGTGTGCCCTATAGAAACAGCTGTCAGTCAGAGGAGGTTTTGCAATTCCCAGAATCACTGCATTTGAAATTCTTTTGGGGGGTTTGTTTTGTTTTGGTTTTTTTCACTGGGAGTTGAAACTGAACTCAGTTCTATAAACAAAGCTGTTTTTTATTTCTTCCCCTATGACAGCTATACAGCCTCGGGTCACGATCACATCAAATCATCCCAGCCCAGCAATATATGAGCTGGTCAGTGCTTGGGTGGGTGGCCTCCAGCTAGAATCCAGATGGTGGTAAAGGATTAAATCATCCCAGCAAAGCAGCACCAAATTCATGTCCTCTTTTGGCACAATGGGACTGACAGTGACTTACAACCTTCAGACATGACACTCTGCTCCTGCTTCTTTTGCTCCCAGCCCTTAATGCTTCTCACAAGACCAGGGCTCCCACTGTGGGTCCCATTTGGAGCCAAAGCCTTTTGCACCCACTCAACACCAGCATAAGGGTTGAGCCCGAGGGCAGAACAGTGCCTGGTGTTTTCAGTTGGCAGCTCTGTGGAGGTATCTGAGTCTGGTAAACATGGTTTGGATCACTCCTGAGATGTATTCCTTATCAGAGAATCATAGAGTCATTCAAGTTGGAAAAGCCCCATGTGATCATCAAGTCCAACCATCAGCCCTACTCTACAAAGCTCACCCCTAAACCATGTCCCTCAAATCCACATCCAAACGCCCCTTAAACATACCCAAGGCTGGGGACTCAATCCCCTCCCTGGGCAGCCTGTGCCAGCATCTGACCACTCTTAAAGTGAATTTTTTTCCTAATGCCCAGTCTAAACCTACTCTGGTATAGCCTCTGTCTCCTGTACAGAGACACCCATCCCAGATCTTGTTGTCCATTAACTCCTAGCGGTTTTGTCCAAATCCCCCAAATCAGGAGGGCCCCTTTGTGTGGCAGCTAGAGGAGGAGGAGGAGGAGGAAGAGGAGGAGGGTTTGGGGATCACTCGCACACGCATCAAACCTCAGTTTTGTCCCTTTCCCCGCCGAAGCAAATAGGTGAAGAGGGGGCAGGCTGGAGCAGCCCGTCCAGGAGCAGAGAAAGCGGAGCCAAGAGAGAACACATGGCAGTTGTGTGGTGCAGTGACACTTCAAGAAAAATCGCTTTGAGTCGTGAGCCTGATCACTTAACTGCAGCGGGCACCCTCCCAGCTTTCCTGAGTCAAATGTAAATTGCCTGAGGGGAAACGTCCCCCTCCTGCCCCTCACCCCATCGCACACACGCTCCTCTGACTGCACACCCTCTGTCTCCGAGCCATTTTACTGTGTTTACAAACGATGAAAATTCTGCTCGGTTAATTATGAAAATATTGCTAAGTCTGTAAGGCTGGCTCCTGGATGGAGCCGGAGCAGAAAGCAGCCTGGAAAAAGCCCTTGGAAAAAAAACCCGAGCCTCTTTCTCTCTGCTCCGCGTTGCCAATGGGTTTTGTTGTTCTAGGGTATGACTCTTTACGAGCTGCAGCTCCGGAGGCCCGGCCGGCAGCCTGATTTACTCCGCCGAGCTCTGCCCCGCTGGCGGGAGGGACACGGACAGACAGAAGGGTGCCAGGGAGGATGGAGGCTGCTTTCTGTTAACCTGGCAGACATCTCTGCACGTGGTGCTGACAGGGAAATCTCTGGTGGCAGAAATTCAGTGGAAGTGCCTCAGTTCACACTGGTTTAGCCACTGGGCCCATCTCAACTCACACCGGTTTAGTCGCTGGGCCCACCTCAACTTGCACCGGTTTAGTTGCTGGGCCCATCTCTACTCACACCAGTTTAGACACTGGGCCCATCTCAATTCACACCAGTTTAGTCACTGGTCCCATCTCAACTCACACCAGTTTAGTCACTGAGTCCATCTCAACTCACACCAGTTTAGTCGCTGGGCCCAAATGAACTTTGGGCTCATCTGAATCCAGAGTATCTGTCCAAAACCCCTCCAGCAAAAAAGCTTGAAGGTTGATTTTTTCTGCTTTACTCCTTCCTCTAAAGAAAACAAGAGTCTAGTTCTTTTTCCCAATATTAGTAGAGAAGAAAGAATCTGTGTAAATTTTTGATACCATCCCTTTCCATATCCAAGAAAAGAGGATAATATATGTAAAATGCAGCATGTTCACAGTATGACAGAACTGATCCATTTTCAGTGCATTTGAATGATACATGATTATATGGTCAGATAGAATGTGTAGTGACACCTTTCTTGAACAGTGTGAAAATGGATCCATTTTCTAATGTGCAACACATACTTTAGACACTTTGGAATACGTTAGAAATCCACACACTGCTCTTTGCTAGGAAAGGATTTGATGACAAATCTCAAATGTACATTTGATTTTGCTGGAACTGTAGGCAGTTGAGTTGATTTTATCACTTATTTCATTAAGATTATCTTTACGTGTTAAGTAAGTACCAGTTCATTAATGCTGTTTGGATTTAGCAACAGTAAATATGTCTCTCAGCACATCTGACATTGTGTTAATCTTTGCTGATCCTACAGCTCACAGCCTCTGGTGCTCAGCACAGTTACTCCTCCTGCAGTGGCAGCTCCAACAGCAAGTTTCTGGTTTAAAAAAAAAAAAAAAAAAAAAAAATATATATAAAATAGGATTTAAGATCAGGTGATGCAAATATAGCTGTGTTTACATTTTGAAATTGAATTATTTTTCATCAGGTAACACAAAGGCCCAAAGAGACAGTAGACCTCTTCATAGATATTTTAAGGTCTTAGAGGCTTTTGGACAGAACAAAATTACCTCTCCAAGAGAGTAATCACCCAATAGGCTGAGAACAGCTGACACGAGCCTTTTGTAGGGAGAAAAAACGTGCAGATTACAAAGTCCTCTGAGTGCAGAGATGTAATTTGCACAGAAGTGCATTCGGAACTCGGGCTGCAGTTGAGGAGGCAACTTCCTTATCTAACTGCACAGCGAGTTCTTGTGCTGAAAGATGGTGCTTGGGAGCAAATCATCATAATTCCAAGAAAAGCAGTGTAGACACCACCCAAGAATTCATTGTCATCAGATAACGTAAGAACTTTTTCAAGTCAGTACATACTGCAGTTAATGAAAACATTTCCTTTAGACTGCTTTAGAAACATTTGATTTTGAGTTTCATTTTCTTGTACCATAATTTTGGGTGTTGGGTTTTTTTTTTTTCTAAATGAAAACGTATTTTGGACTTTTAAAGGCATGTCAAATTGAAATAATAATTTTCTCTCTTCACAATGAGAAAAGTGTTCAGCTTTCCATGTTTCCCATGTTTCCCATGAACACTTTCAAGCAATGCTAAGACTGAAAAGTTTCCAAACCAGTCAGTCTTTATGTAACCCTGGTACCATGAGGGAGCTGACAAAGACTCTCAGATGACATTATGATAAATAAAATGTTAACACACTGAAGATCTTAAGCATGATAGATTTAAAAGTAGACTTTGAGCTTTGTTTCTTTTATTCTTGTCAACTCTGGAAAGTCCTTCCATCATAAGCAGTGTCTTCCTGCAAAAAAATTCCTTCCTCATAATTTGGGAGGCTTGCTGGGTTCTGTGTATACTATTTGCTGGCAGAATTGGTTATTAGTGGTTGCTTTTTTATTCAGTAATACATGTTTTTGCTGTGTTTTTGCAAGAGTGTCCAGATACTTTGTGGGCTATTATTATTATTATTATTATTATTATTATTATTATTATTATTATAAACTATTACAGTTGGGTGTCTAACGTTCATTCCATTCCACGCAGTTATCAATTTGCAATTAGTGTGGGATGAAGGGGAATTCTGCCTGCAAAGTCAGTTTAGCAGGGAATAAATCGACCTGGTGTGGGTACCTGATGGCCAAACACTGCAGGCTGCTGAGACTGCTGCAGTGGAGAACACCTCACATGGAACTGCTCGTTGGGTACAGTGTCAAAAATACCAGCTTGGCCCCATTATCCCCAAGCTAAATTGATCCATATGATTGGAGTATTGCCCAGATTAGGTGCTGTTTTGGGTTTTTTTTTTCAAACAATCATTTTGAAATTACCATTATCAATACACTAATGCATGTTGAAGGCTTGTTGGGTCTGACATAGGAAGTGATGTAATAAGGGAACCCTTAATACTTGCAGCCCTCAAACAGGAAACATTTTCCTCGAGGAATAGTAGACTTGAAAACTGCAGATTACAATTTAATATTAACCAGATTTCTACATTAAACATGATTTCCGAGAACAATTTGATTTTTCTTTCTTTTTTTTTTTTTTTTTTGCCTTCTTCTTCCTCGGTTGGGTGGGGTTTTTTTTTTCCCCTGCTTCTTCTCTAAATGATCAAAACTACATCCAACCGCAGGCGGCTCCTGGAATGAGCCCGTGGCTGCCTGCAATTTACATGTCAGCCTCAGCAATTGCAGAGGTACATTGGATCTCTCTTCCAACCCTTGCCACTCACTGCTGCCCTGTCAATCCCAATCTGCCTCCCGTGCCCACACGTGTCAGCAAACCTCATTTTATCCGCCTCGCCTGGTTAGGTAGATTTTGCTTCAGGGCTGGAGGAAGGTGTCCCCCGGGGTTTTGGTGGTGTTGCCAGTTTAATCCATAGCCAGTACCAGCTGGTGGAGTGATGATAACGTAGCAGCAATGAAATCCAGTTGTATTTTTGGAGCCAAATTGCATAATCTCCAGCGCGGAGTGAGGGATGGAACGAGGGGAATTAGCAACTGCACAAATATTTCATTTTCTGGTCTCACTGGCTACTTGATGCTTCAACTGACCACTACTGTTTATGTATATTTGTTTATGGTCTAGGACTCCTGTTCGTGAGCAGTCACCAGCTAGGCTGTTAATAAACACAGCAAACAACAACAAAAGAGTTGTCCCTGTCTCCAGGAGCTTCCGAGGGGAGTTGCCACCCTGCACAACCCAACGAGTGTGAGTAACGCCACCCGGCCCGCGGTGTTTGGGTGTCTGGGTGCTCCCAGGGGGAGGTGCCCTCGTTGCTCCCTCCAAAGGTCTCTGCCAGGAAGCCCTTCAGGCTGAGCCAAACACAACTCATTTCACCATCTCCTTCAAAAGTCAAGTCAGACCACAGCACTGGTAGCAAGACGTGTTTACCCGGTCTGAAAAGTGATGGGTCTAAATATAGCACCTGTTGAAATGGTCCTTAAAGAGGGGAAGGAAAAGGGATGGTGTGGCTGGGGAGAAGGGTGATGCAGAAGCTCCCAGGCATAAACCTTCTGACCAGCTACCTGGGTAGCTGCTTCTCAAAACTCACTAAAAAAAGATCTTGAAAGGTCAGAAAGCACGAGGTGGCATTCTGCACTTTGCCTCTAATCTGCTGCTCTACAGACTGAGGAAGGTGATGGTGGGGAAGGAGAGTCAGGCTTTTCTCACTGTGGACAAAGTCAGTCTCAAAGGGGAACTCCCACACTTGGCATCAGGAGTGTTTGAAAGGGGTTCAATACAAGGTGTAGAGCAAAGAGCATTTCCTGAGCTGCTAAGGACAGAGAGAATCACAGAATCACAGAATACCAGGCTGGAAGGGACCTTCTAAGAAGGTAAAATACATATATTTTTATATATATATATTTAGTTCAAATGAGATGATCCAGCACTATATCAAGTTGAGTCTTAAACCTGCCCAGTGTAGGGGAATCCACCACTTCCCCTGGGAGGTGATTCCAATGTCTCATTGTTCTCATGGTGAAAAAACTTCTTCTGGAGTCCAATCAGAATCTCCCCAGAGGTGACTTGTACCCATCACCCCTTGTCTTTTCCATGTGACTCCTGGTCAAAAAGGGACTCTTCACCTTCTTGGTAACCACCATTTTTGTCCAGCTACATGGTATTATTACCCCTGAGCCTTCTCAATCTGAACAAACCCAGTTTTCTCAGCCTTTCTTCATAGGTCTTCCAGTCCTCTGAGCTTCCTCTTAGCCCTTCTCTGGACCCTCTCCAGCCTGTCTGCATCTCTTTTGTGCAGCAGGGGCCAAATCTGCACGCAGTAACTCACTGGAAATGTCTCCTCCATGCTTCTTTGAACTGCAAGTGCTTTGTTCCTTGCCTGGTTTGAAACGCTCTTCTCTGTTCTCACATGGAAGAATCAAGAATATATTGTTTGCCAGCCAGGACTGAAATGTAAACCAGGATCCCCAAAGAGCAGTGTGACAGTGTAACACTAATCCATCCCACTTCTGCTGATGGGATGCACATGGAGAAGGAGGTTAACCACACTAGTGCCTCCCGCGGAGGGCAATCACTGTAATGTAAATTGTGACCTTCACACAATTGCTGGTTGGAAACATTTACATGGAGACTAAATCCCTCCCAGGTTGCACGATAGCACAGGCTTTGTTTTCTTAGGCTGTTGTTCCCAGTTTGGCACACAGTACAAAGCCATCCAGGGGCTCTGAAATCCACGGAGCACAAGCTCGGACTGCCCGCGTGCTGCCAGCAGAATTGACAAGCATGCAAGGAAAAGGCTCCTTGGGCTGCCAAGTCATGTAGCTTTTGAATGAAGTAGCCTCCCCGTGAAAGATCCTCGCTTTCTTGGTCAGCAAAATCCTGATCTGCCATGAAATCCTCCCACCTACATTGGGCTTTGGAAAAGGAGCCCACACGGAGGCTCTGGCCCAGGACGACTTTGTTCTGTGCCAAATGAAATCCATCCTGTAGCTCCTCTGAGGTGTATGAGGCCGTAGGCACAGGCAGCTGAGAAATCAGGGGTGGAAAGATGTGCTGGGAAGGGGAGCCCTGGTGGTATTTGGTACCACAGAAAGAGAGTGGCCACTTTTGCTGGCCACAGAATGTTGTCAAGGACCTTTGAGCCAAGTGACTCCATCCCAAACCACTGATGCCAATGCAGTCATCAGTCCTACTGGGAATGTACAGTATATAGGAATTATTTTAAACCAAAAGAGGGGAGAATAGGGTCACTTTGAGTGTTGTCTTTGAAATCCCAGCCCCGGTGGTCAGGGAGGTGGTGCTGGGTTTGAGACAGTTCAGAGCATCAGCTCAGATTCACCTGTGGTTTGGGGTTTACCAATGACAGGATGAATTTGCTTCCTCCAGCTACAGCTCGAGGTTTATTGTGTAATTCCAGCCCAGTTCTGCTTTCTAATCCCAAATGATACACAGGAGTGTTCCCTGCCCTCCCCTCTCCTATTTAGTCCCCAGATCTGGGGGTGTGTTTTGATCCATCTCTCCAGAAATCAGTGCCTAAAACTTAGGACGGGTTTATTTTTCCTTATCCTTGCTCTGGCAACAACATATTTGTTAATTTGGATAATGAGAGGAAGCTGGTAGAGCTGTTAAGTGTTGCAGCCTGGCTCAGAGGATACTGGGCATGGGCATTTGGGGAGCCTCTCTTCCTATTAAGCATTTCTTTAACATCCATAAACCCCATCAGGGAAGTGCTTCTTTTATTTTACCTGTCCCAAAAATGCCAGGACATAAAAGATCACATTTGGCTCTGTTTTACCTCGTTACCAACAAAAATACCAGGATCCATTTCTCAGCTGCCATGGATTGGCACCATTTCAACCCCCCCCATGCCAGTCCACCAAATGCCAAGCTGAGGCCACATCTATTTTTAGCCTAAATCCCCCGTGACATGTGTTAGTGTCTTTCTGGAACCATTTAGAGTTTCTGCAGTATCATTTACTACCATTTTCTCTAAATGTGTTTCCAAGAGAGCTGCAAAATGCACATTTCTGCTGCAGGCACTGGGTGTAAAATAGGAAAGAAAGAAGGAAGGAAGGTCAGACCAATAGATGAGTCACTCTGCAGAAAAAAAAGAGTCAAATCCCTGGGCAGCTCCAGAGCTTTCAACATCAGTTGTGTTTGGCAACGTGGAGCTTAAGCACCCTAATGGACTGGGGAGTAAGAAATCCCAGTCTGACTCGATTTGCTCACACGTGCTCTGTTCCTTTGTGGTGTCTTCTTCATGTGCTGCAGCTCTGGACTCAGGGATCATAGAACCATAGAAAACAGGGGCTGGAAGGGACCTCCAGAGATCACCGAGTCCAACCCCCTGCCAGAGCAGGGGCACCCAGGGCAGCCCACACAGGGACAGATCCAGGTGGGGCTGGAAAGTCTCCAGAGGAGACTCCACAGCCTCTCTGGGCAGCCTGGGCCAGGCTCTGGCACCCTCACTGGGAAGTTTCTCCTCATGTTGAGGTGGCACCTTCTCTGCTCCAGTTCATCCCCATTGCTCCTTGTCCTGTTGCTGGGCACTGCAGACCCTGACCCCTTCCATTGACCCCCATCCCTCAGATATTTACAGATATGAATTAGATCCCCTCTCAGGCTTCTCCTCTCCACACTAAACACCCCCAGTTCCCTCAGCCTTTCTTCCCAGGGGAGATGCTCAAGGAGAACCTGCTTGTCCCCCCACTGCTGTGCTACAGTAACTCTGCCAAAGTCCAGGGAGAACTTGAGTTAATATAATACATGGAAATGACCAAATCACCTCTCCTGACTCTATTTTCTCCCTGTCCTGATTCCACGAGGGGTCTCAAAATGCTGCACAATTTTGTGCCCACTCTCCACTCCCTTTCTGTGGGTATCAGTGCCTGAGCAAGGGCAGGGGTACTGGGGGGCTGACCTCATGGAACTTGCTCTGTGGTTACTTGCATGTGGATTTTACTACACCTTTGTGAGCCTGTAGTTTTCCATGGCTAACAGGATCACAAAAGCCCCAGCAGTCAGGCTTATGGTTGTGATGATCAGAAGCACATGGATGGAATGCAGCAGAGAAAAGCTTCATCTGATGGTCTGAAGTCTTAGGTATGACTCTGAATTCATCAAAAAAACACACTATAAAAGAAGGACTTGCAGTTGTGTGCTGTGTGCTGATGAGCTCCTGTGCTCCAAGGAAAAGCAGTTTCTTAATATTATCCTTAATTACAATGAACAAAATCAGCTTCTTTACAGCAGATTAGTCAGTTATCACCATCAGAAAGTGCTGAAATACTGACACCCCCAACACTCCTGTCCAGAATGGAGCTGCTAAATCTAATTTCTCAGCCTGGGATTGCTCATTTTGCAAGTGATGCCAACAGGAATGATCCAGACACTTTTTGTTTATTCATTTATCTTTCCTAGGTATAGCATGCTGCTTTCTGGTCATGACTGAAAATAGAGAAATAAATTAAAATGTAGTTGTTTGGAGGGGAAGGAAAAAAAAAAGAAAAAGATATTTCCCAATTCTACCAGCACTCCAGGGTCAATGACCCAGCCTCATCCCCACTGGTGAGGAGTGAGAGCCTGTGAGTGCCAACAGCTGAATTGCTCTGGGCAATTCATGGGCAAAATTCTGCTGCCAGGTGCTCACAACTAAGCAGAGATTGCAGGCAGGGCAATGGGCCAGGGGGGCAAATGGTGCAGAGTTAAAAGGCCCTGGGGAGGCTGAGTTTGGGGGGTAAGGAGAGGAATTTTTCTCTGGAGCTCCACATTCTGTGCCCTGGCTGAGAGGTAGGAGGATTCCTGTGTTGTTCTGTCTCCTTGTGCATCTCTGTCTCATAAAGCTCTCCAAACTCCTCTCAGGCTGAAGAGAATCATTTCAGAGTGGCCTGTTTGGTGTGGGTGTCCAGCCTGCTTTTGGGGTGGTTGTCTGGGGACCTGCTGGAGGCTTCCTAGGTGAAAATCCCACCACTGAGATGTGGAGGTGACTTTGTGCAAGTAAAACTGAAGTTTCCCTGCCTGATTTTGATGGTCCCGTGGGGTAAAGATGAGTTTTTAACACTTGCAGTGAATTTCTGACCTTGGCTTCTGGGTGAGATGCCTTGAGGCTACTGAAGGGAAAGTCACTGCCTTGGTGTGAATGGTGGTGGTGTTGGAGTGGGCAGATGATTGTTATTAATTGAGTAATTAGGGGGTGTCATTTGGAATGCAGTGTAACACTGACAGAACTCCATGCTGGGTGGCACTGCCTCTTTCCCCTGTGCTAAGATGGGGTATTTAGGGGGTTTAGCTCCTTTATTCTTCTTCTTTCCAAAGTTTTCTAGCTACATCTGTGCCTGGTCTGGGAAAATTCTCTTGTTGTTGAGAACAACCTTGGCTGGGGGAGGGAAATTCTGTCCCTGTTGCTGTCAGGGAGCTCAGGGTCACTGCCTTCATTTCACACTCCAGAAACAAAAAGATGAATTTTTCAGAGCCTTCCCTGGGGGTTCACCCACAGGCAGTGCTGCCACTTGTACCCCCAGGGGTACTTGGTGCCACTCTGAAGAGCCTGCCTGTGCCATCTTGCATCTAAAGCCTTTTTTTTACAGCTTGATTGCACTTTCTCATGGTGCAGGGTGTGACTGCTGGTGCTTGCACAAGCAGATGGTGACAGGCTGCTCTAGGTGACCTTGCCACAGGGCCCTGCTGATGCTCCCAAACTTCTGTGTAGTTTCAAACCCTTCCCTGCCTTGCACCCAGCCAAACTCTCCCCCTCCTCCAGCTGTTCCTCTCCTGGCTCCAGACAGTAAATCCCACCTTTCCCAGGCTGGTTGCTGGTGGGGAGCTGTCCTGTAGGGAATTTCAGGGATGCAGATTGCAATTGCTCCTGTTGATTTTATTCACTTGGAGTATTTCCCCCCCCTGCTATTTCTCTATTGATTTGTGATTCATCTGGTGTTCTACAGCATAGCTTGCCACTTGCCACCACTTAAGAGGGCAGTAATAATTTCTTGTGAAAGTAGAATAACCAAATCTATTCTTATTGTTTTATTGGCAAATAAAAATATCATTTATTAGCCAGTCAAGAGCAATAACCCCTGAGTGTGCTGCTTCACAACAGCCTATTAAGATATTTTTTTGAAATACTCATTTTTGTCTGGACTCGTGTTAGTCCATTTTAAGAAAACATCAGAGCTGGCTTTTCCAAAGAACTGAGGTGTCTAACCCCAAGTTATTTTGATAGAAATTGGGCAATTCAGTCTCTTGGAGGGCCTGGGCCCCAGCCCAGAGTCTGCTGTAAGCACATGCAGCTGCTGTGCTCTCCGTGGGGTCTGAGCCATCTACTCACACACGTGGCCAGGGCCATGGATGGAGCTGATGATTCCATTTATAAATGCCTTTTTTTCTTTTTCTTTCCCTGAAGGAATAAGGTGGCTTGGGTTCTAATGTGTCCAGATTGGCCCAAGGCTGGGGCATTGGCTCTGTGAGGAAAGGTGTTTGTGCAGAGAGTGGGTGATGGGGAGGCAGGAGAAGAGGGCAAAGGGTTTGGTGAATTGTTTGTTCATGTGGTGAAACCTCTGGGAGGAGCTGACAGCTGTGCAAGGGCAATTAGTAAGGAATCTCCAATACATTGAATTCTCTAGTTAAAATATACTTTTTTCTGTGTTTAGCATAGGGCTTCACCCTGTAGGAGTGACTAGGTGGGAACACAGATGGGTGCCAGAACTGAGGTGACACGTCCCATTCTGATGCAACTCGGGACTCAATGCAAAAGAAGATTTCCCTGTTTCAGGTTTATTGGTAAAAATCTATTTCTCCTTAGCTCTGTTAGTAGAAAGCCAAGGAGTCGTGTGGAAAGGCTGTGGCTCAGTCTTTGTGTGGAGACAAAGCAAACCTTCCCTCCCAGAGCAGGAGCAATGGGACACTGGGATGCTCTTCACCCCTGGGAACTCCCAGCCCCTGCCCCAGGCTGACCAAAGCCAAGGGAATCTGAGCAGTTCAGTTTGTGCTTCATCCACTGAAGGTGGGTAACCAGCTGCCCTGGGACCCAGGAGGGTCAGAGCTGCAACTTTTGCTCAGGAAAAAGCTTGTGGGGCAGAATCTGAGTAGGAGCATGGCCCTTGGAGGCAGAGTGAGAGCCAGGGGATGTGAGCTGTGCTCTGGAGATGTAAGAACTTCTCTGTCCAGCCATGGGAATGATTCCAAGAGCCCCCATTTAACTCTTTCAGGCTGGTGCTGGCCTCTTCATTTGCTTGAATTCAAGAGACTCTGGGAATGTTTGCTTTCTGTTTCAGCTGAGCCACTGAGCATAGGCCAGAAGGGATTTTTGTCTTTCTTTTCACTTTCTGTCTTTCTTGGTTGCCCCTAAAAGTAAGAAAACAGTGAAAATAGTAAAATAAACAAGTAGAAATGATCTGCTGAGGTGGAGTTCTTCCTTTTTCCATCACAGAAATTTTTTAGCAAAACACCCTGAAAATGTTTGACATCCATTTGTGGAATCTCTGTAATTAGAATTAATAAAAGGACATGTCGAGTGCACCTACCCTCCAAACCACAGCTGCCTTTTTTCCCCTTCTCCTCTCAATGGCTTGAACTTGTTCTCCTGATTGGCATCTGCAGAGAAATTATAACTGGCCCGTGATATGCATTTGGTGTGCATAATGCCCTGGTTTTTCTATAGGTATGCATATATTCCACACAATTCCTGGGAGGATTCCTTTAACTAAACAGCTCGAGGTATCCGGGATAGAAAACCATTAAAATAAAAACATCTCCATGAATTGAGTCGGAGGGCTCCAGCACCTTGCCAGTGGATGGCTGCCCACAGCAGCAGCAGGCTGTCTGCAGAGCTGCTGCTCATTACCACCCCTCCTGGCAGCCTCCAGCCAGCTGAATGGGCTACAGAGGCAGCTGGCACTGCCAGGGCTCCCTGCAGGGCTGGGCTGGGGAGTGGGCAGCAGGGAAGGAGCTTTCCCTGCCCAGTGGAATGTTCTTTCCTCCCGTGTTTGGAGAGAACCTGTCTCCTAAGCAGAAAAACTCTCATTCATGGCTCTGCTCATTTACACTGATTTTTCTTCTCCCTGCTTTTTTTTGCCCCTACAATTCTCACTCTATTTAGAAGCAGGTCCTTGGTCAGAAAAGTTTTCTTGCATCCTCTTTATGGTGCAGAGCTTTGCTTGGGTCCTTGCTGGGGGTTCTCCTTTCTAAATGGAAACCTCAGTGA
This sequence comes from Corythornis vintsioides, assembly GCA_025447755.1. Taxonomy (NCBI): domain Eukaryota; kingdom Metazoa; phylum Chordata; class Aves; order Coraciiformes; family Alcedinidae; genus Corythornis; species Corythornis vintsioides. The sequence continues at coordinate 3,742 of JAOEGS010020989.1, read as the reverse complement.
GAAAGAGGAGGGGGCAGAATCTGCAATTCTTTTTATTTCTTTTTAAAATTCCTTTGTGGAGGTGGCTGGAAACTGGCTGTGGGTTTCCTAGTGTGCACTGGAGATGGGAATGTAATGGCACTGCCCTGCTCCTTCCATCCCAAGCTGTGCTGTGTATTGGTGGTGGGTGGCACTCATTTCACCCACTGCTGGCACCTGATGGGGGGAGGCAGGGTGGTGGCAGCCACCAGGGAGGGTGGCACAGGGGGCCCTGTGGGTCAGTGGGAAGGGTTGGCATCAGAGGTGGCATCTTTCCTGAAGTCACTGCAGAAGGGGCTGGCAGGATGAAGGAGGTGCTGGGGCTGCCAGCCCTGCTCAGGGTGCTTTGGGGGCTGGGGGCTGTGGTTGTTCATCTGCAGGCACAAAGTTCCTGGCTGGTGGGAACCTGCAGTGAGCTGCTGAAGCAGATTCAATCTTTCAAGGGAGATTTTCTTCTTCTCAGCACAGATGAGCAGATCTGTCACACTCTGGGATATTTATGATGTTCAAATTAAACAGGGTTTCTGCTCTTCAGCTCAATGCCATTGAAAGGGCAGAGTTTTATTCAGGGATATCCACGTGTTGTGCAGCAGGGTGGAAAGGGGAAGGTGTGTATTGACTGTCCCATCAAAATGTCATGTCTGAAGTGCTTTCTAAAAGCTTTTTATTCAGCCAGCCTAAGAGAAACAGAAGAGGAAAAGCTACTGTCAAAAGCAGCTCGGAGCAGTCCTCCTGTGGTGAATAAAGGAGATAACTGCAGGGAGAGCAAAGGAAATGTAAATAACTAGATGAGAAAAAATCAAGTAAGTCCCAGTTTAAATATTGCAGCCTGTATCTGCTTCCCAGGATCCTGGAGTTTCCTTCTGCCCAGCACCATTTCCCTTTGTGTCAGCACAGGAGGCTGCCCTACCAATTTAATATGAGCAAAGCTTAGGTTGTAATAATGATTTGCCTCAAAAATAACCCATTTCTGATGAGATCTGTGGGGGGGAGGATGGTGAAACAACCCAGACAATACCCATCCTTTCTGAGCATTCCTGCAGGGGCAGGGAATGTTCCTCTTGCTGCAGAGCTGCTCTCTCCCAGCAGCCAACTGGAATTCTCACCACTTCCCAGCCCAGGGATTCCTCCAGACTTCTTTAAACCTGACAAGCAACTGCCTGGGTACCCAGAGCACAGGTTTGCAACCCCAACGTGTGATAAATTAGACCTTTCACTCCAAGTTTTTCCTGGCAGGAGCACTAGAACAACCCTCTGAATAGCTACTACTGCTGAATTTTAACATCTCGCTGGCTCTTTGCTTGGCCAGAACTTAAAGTTACAGTCAACTGGAGGTTGGCAAAGTGCAGTGTTCTGTAACCTTATCTTTTTATAACAATTATGTTTATTAGCATTATACAGTGCATTAGAGGGCCCTCTCTATGGAGCCAAGGTGCTGTGTCTGTGGCACTGGGATGTAGAATTTAGGGGAGGAGAATGGAGTTTTCCCAACAGCTGGAAAAAAAAAGTTTATCATCTGCTTAACTTCTTGGATCATCCTGAGTCTAATGTTTTCCCCCCCATCCTAATCCAGCTCAGTTTGGGGGCTGAATTTGGCCTGATGTGTAGAAAAAAAAAAAACAAATGTGTTTTAAACTGAGCCCTGCAAATAGTTTTCCACTTGTTCTACCAGCAGATGCTGAATTCAAGCCTCTGGGTTTCCACTGAAATGTTTAATAAAAGTTGGGATATCTCAAGGTGCTTGCAATGATTTAAGAGTTAATAGGCCTGTTATCAGCTGTTCCAGGAATAAAGCAGGGATCAGGCTTTGGATCCTGGCAGGAGGAGCTACCAAACCCCTCAAGATCCCCCCAGTTGATGGTTGTTTCCCCAACCAGTTGATGGAAGACCTGCAAAGCTAACAGAACAGGGGGTATTTCCCAGGCATCTTGGCATTTTAACACCTGAAAACACCCTTCATCTGCTGGTTGGGGATGATTTCCTAGGTATCCATAGGAGGAGGAGATGGTCAGTCCCCAGCCTGCTGCTCCATGGAGTCTGTGGGAAGGGTCCTGCAGTGGCTGTTGGGCTGTGGGATTGCTCCTCTCTGGGTCTCTAGCAGTTGTGTTTGGGGAAGAGCTTGGGCTGGTTTTGCTCTGTTGGCATTGTACTAGCAGACTGAGGCTTGGCACCTAGCTTGCTTTCAATGAAAATTAGTCTTTTCAGTCCTGGGTTTGGACAACCCTTCCTTTCTCAGCCCCCACCTCTCTCTCTCAGCTGGGTTTGCATTATGCTTCCACTGAAGCCTCTCCAAATCCAGGTGTCAATGGGGCTGAGTGAATGATTCTCTTGCTCACTGCTATTGTCACATCCTCCTCTCCCCCGGGAGCACCAGGGTGTGTATCTGCAGGGGAGGAGTGTGGCAGCCCTCAGCTCTTCTGCCACCCTTGATGTGCAAGTGCATCATCTCCTGAGCTGCTAGGGCAAGGCAAAGCTGATCCCTGGGCTCACCAAGTGAGTTCCTTCAGCTTCTTCTTCTCAGAACCCGAGACGTCATCACTGCAGTCATTTTATTTATGAGGGTTTTTTCCTTATTTTTCAAGCATAGAGAGAGAAAAAAAAATAGTCTTGCCATGTTTTAGGAACAAAATGAGTATTTTACACACATACCAATAGCTCTCTGGAAAGCACTTAAATTTACAAGCTGTTCATAAATGTACTGACAGTTGGCAACACTGCATCCAACACACAGGAACCCTCTTGGAAAATAGATCTATTGTAAATAATATATATTGCAGCTTAATCTGAGCATGCTGGAGCTCAAAGCACTTTTAACAAATGTGTTACCTAATATATTTTTTTAAAAAGCCTATTTGACCTGGGAAGATGATTTCAGTATCTGAAAAGCTTGGTTTAAAATAAACCATCAGCCATCTCCCCTGACTGCTCCTCAACAGATCCCTTTCTCTGGTGTTGGTGGTTTGAATATTCTATAGATCTTCTGGTGCAGCTCCAATGTATAATCAAGTGCTGGTGTCCTGGACAGATGGAGCATCTTGATCTGGTTGGTATGAAGAGAAATAATGTATGCCTATGTGACTAGTTAGCCCTGTGCACTAATGTGGGCAGCTCAGATCTGAGGCAGCTCAGGCTTGTGCACATGCTGGGGTGACACTTTATCTCCATACTCAATATTTATTATCTGGTAAAGGGCTGTGATTCTTGAACTGTAGTCAATCTGCTCTAGCAACCCCCCTGCTTATCCTACAGCCCATGTTTCTGTGACAATCAGTAGCTGGAAAAGCTGCTCTGAAAGCCCCTGGATGTTCAGGTGCTGCAGCAGAAGGGTCTGGTTTAAGAAGTGCCACCCCCCTGGAGCAGCTGGAGATGGATGCTCAGCAAGAAAAGCACAGCCCTGTGCAGCAAAGGGGTAGGAAACGTTATATTGCTTTTGTCTGGCCCTAATGAAAATAAATGAGGGCTTCAATTTGAAGTAGTTACAAAAAATTTGTTCTTTCCTCTGCCCTAATTCCAACAGTGACTTGCAGCTAATTAGACTGGGCTGAGCACACTCTGGCTGTGCTGTGCTAGTGTAAACAGCAGCCATCTGAGGTTCATTACAATAAGGAAATAAAATAAACACAGCGCCAGAAAACAGTAGTTTGGGCATGGCTCATTACAGCACAATGCAGTTAAATATATATATTTTTTTTTTTTTTTTTTTTTTTTTAAACGACGCCTGACT
>JAOEGS010020986.1:17518-40020 GCA_025447755.1 Corythornis vintsioides | reverse complement strand
GGAATACCAACAAGCCTTCAGAGACAACACTGCACGTACCCAACAGACTCGATCACAGATCAACAACCTCTACTTCTGACCTGACTTGTGATCCCGTTGGGATTTGGTTTGGCCTGTCCCAAGAGGAGGTGGTTGAAATGGAGTTATACGTAACACTGTTAAAATAGGTTGGGCACAGCTAAGAGCAAACTGGAATTGGCCGGTAACCAGCTGGGAGGTGGTTTTTATTCTCGCCTTCACTTAATGCGTCGTTTGGTGGCACTTGGCAGTAATTCACGGTCAGTTATGCGCCAGGCTAACGCTGAGTGCCGAGTGTGCTGCGCTCACTGTTACTTCGATGCACCCTGGCTGAGGTTTGTAAATGGTTGGGGATTGTAACTGGTGAGCAACAGTCTTAGCGCTTCAGTGACTTCAGTGACAAGTTTGGTTTGTGTGGTTGGGGTTGGTTTTTTTTGTCTTTCTAGTAGTTGAAACAGCAGAAACTTGGCTGCGTGTTTATCCTTTGCGGTTCTTATGACTCCTGGAAAAACTGAATTTTGCCTTTGGACGGTAAGAGCTCGTGAGCTTTGCAATTTTAAAGCCTCTCTCTAAATTGAGGTTTTCTTCTCTTGCAGGCTGCTATATGGCAGGCGCTGAACCACTATGCTTACCGTGATGCAGTGTTCCTTGCAGAAAGATTATATGCAGAAGGTATGTACTTACCAAATATAAAGTTGATGTTTTATTTTGTGTTTTTCAACTTTTTAATTAGGGTTTTTGAGCTTCTGGTCCTGCTTAGTTTTATTTCTGTTGTTGTGATAATAAAGTTTAACTTTCTGCTTGGGGAAGTGAAGAAAAGAATGCTTCACAATTAGGTTGGAAAAACCAAATGATGTAACAGCAGGGATGTTATTTTACAGTAAAACCTCCTTAAAAAAAATTAAATTTAGTGTTCTATGTTTAATCACAATATTTACAGTGATCTATTGCGTGGTATCAAATGAGAGTTTTCTTTAAGAACTTAAAGGTTTTCTTGTCTTCCAAGGGCACTGGAGGTAGATGCAGTACACGAGTGCTGCAGATTGCCTTGCCGTTGAAAGCTCTTTGCTAGCAATGTTTGAATGTGTTGATTGATGCGTTAGTGGGAAGAGACCATCTTGTGGTGGTGAGAAGAAAGATGAGCGAGACACAGTGAGAACCAGAACATCTGGAGTAGGTATCTATTGTTGAAGTCTTGTTAATTGTAACTTCAGTGTAATGCTGTGGGATCGAGGATGTCCCGTACACCAAGCAGGCAGCAGTAATACAAATCTCTTTTTTCCTGGTTATTTCATACACTTTTTTTTTCTTCTTTTTTTTTTTGTGTTCTAGTCCATGTTCTTTAACTCTTCCTCTGTGACCTCCAATAGGCTTATTTTTTTTTTTCTCTACTTTTCCTCAATACTGGTGTTCAGCTTTTCTTCTCTATTTTGAAAGCTATTGTCCAATTATATACCAATCAAATATTGTCCAACTGTATACCAATCATTAAATGTATTAGCGATTAATCTCTAGTTCCTAAAGGGAATCGCTAATGTGGGAAAAAAACCCACCACCACCACCACAACAGCAAACAATCTTTAAGCTAAAATAGAAGCATAATTTCTCATGCTGAACAGTTTGAGCTTATAATGTGAGTTAAACTGTGATTGGTAACGAGATGGTTTGCTTTTTGCCTGACATGCCCACAATGCAATTCTTAACAATGGAAGCACAAACCTATTTTTTAGGGGAAGGGGAACCCCCAAACCCCCCAAAATAAAAAAAAAGAAAAAACACAACTTTTTCCTCACGTTAAGCTGACCCATGAAATTTGGTGTCTTCCATCTGATGTGTAAATGAGAAGCACTGTGTAGAATCTTACGAAATCTATGTGTAGTTTGGGGCTGACACGACTCCCCTGAACGCAGCGCATCATGAGACGCGGGCAAACGGTGGATGGAAAGTAATTACCAAGGGTGTAGAAACGAAGATAATTTACTTTTTGCAGCAGCCAAGAGAAAAACTTGACTTAGTAGAGAATAACACTCTGCAAGAGTACTTCAAAGAGCTTTTTTTTTTTCCTGTGACCAACAGTGCTGGGAGAGAACAGCATGATGCTGTCACTCGGTTCAAGCAATTAACTGCAAACAAAACATGTGGCTTCTGGTTAATATAAGCAGCTCTACTGCAGAGTAGAAGCTGCTGAACTTGACTACAGTGACTCTGTATTAGCAGAATTGATTTTTACCCAGAAAATAACTTTAGAGTCCACCTGCAGTTACTGTCCTTAATGGGGACATCCGTGACTTGGTAGTTTCCCAGAACTCAAAGTAAAATTAGTGGATGAAATAATTGATTTAACTTTTAATTTTCAGAAAGATCAAATGGTGTTTTTTTAGGATAAGGGTAATATGTCCTTTGAGTCTTCAGTTTCATTGTCATTGTCACAAACTTAAAACAGTCCCTTTTCAGCGTAGCAAAGGATCTGAGCAGGTCGTCCATAGAGGGTTTTGTACCATATTTATTTTTCTGAAGATTTTCAGGTAGGTAGAAGAACAAATATCAGAATAGTTTCTTTTAATGCTGAATTCCATTTGCATGATAACATGTTCTGAAAAGTGTAAAGTAATATGGTTTTCTTAGTTGTTTGGAGATTTGAAGTTGCTTGTCTTCAGAGACTGCCTTTGATTTAAAAGATAGCACGTAGGAGTGATTTGAGTCTCAACATTTGGGGAAGAAAAGACTAGGATAAGACGCGATGGCTGTACATAATCTGAGTGTACCTGGGTATCCTTTTAATCTCAGTTTTCTGGGTTTTAAGGAAAAAAGTTACCCAGATACTTCACACAATCGTAGCTTAGTGCTTGAATTAGCCCTGCGCGTGGTAGCGCTCAGCCTTCCCTCGCAAAAGCGTGTTCTGCTGTTTAAAGTTTTAGCTGATCATTTGGCATTAAGGTTTGAAAATTGCTTTAGGGGTTACCCGTGTCCTTTCTGCTGCAATCACAAGTAAAATCAGCAAGTATGACCTCAGCCTTGGATCTGGGTGCCAAGTCAAGCTCTTTGAGTAGATCGTTCTCAGTGCGGTGCGTGATTTATCTCTGCCGTGGAGGAAGTGTTGAAGTGGCTGTCAAATCTAAATGCTTCCAGTTTGTCTTGATTACTCTTGATCTCTGTTAGGTAGAGAATATTTTATTTCCTGAATTTTGGCTACATGCAGAATTTAGAAACTTGGGAGAACTTGGCTTGGGAAGAGGATTTGTAGGAGAGCTTGTCCCTCTCGCTACTTCCTAACTTAAAATAAGTAAAGCACCTGAATGGTACCGTTAAGTCGTGTTCCTGAGGAGATAAGGACTGTAGACAGCAAAAAGGTCAAGGCTTAATGTTGATGTGGAGGTGACTGGTCGCTGACTGACTTTAATAGTTGTTAAAATTGGAAAATTTGCTCCATTAAGCCATCTGAAGCATCATATGCTTTAGAAAACTAGCAGAAGTAAAACTGCAAACAGGAAAAGACCGCTCGACATGGATGATTAATGCTGTTAGCCTACTTAGGCTGAAATAAGTCTTCCTTTTGAAAGGTCATCGTCTTCCTTAAATCCTTAAAGATTGGATGTGGCACTTAGTGACATGGTCTAGCTAGGTGTTGTGGTGTCAGGTCTTAGGCTGGACTTGATGACCTCAGAGATTTATTCCAGCCTCAACAATAATTCTGTGTAATTCCTACCAGTACTTCTAGTGTTTATGCTGTGCCTAAGCTAGTGCCAAGTGCTACTCGTGGGCGTGATAACACTGAGCTCAGCCTTGGTGTGGCCAGCAGGTTAAGGCAGCTCTGTTCTACTAGGAATGACCCCTTTTCTTGGCTTGAAGTTATATTAACAAGCTGGCTAATCACTTATTTAAATTGGGTAGCCAGAAAGATTAAAGTTCTCTTACAAATGTAAATGTTAAGAGTTAATCTGACTGTATGAGAAGTTTGTATGGTAACAAATAAACCATTCCAAGATGAATTTCTCTAATACCAACACTTGTTTTCTTGAAACTTATTCCTAGCTGGCTCTTACTCCCTCCTCCCAAATTGTTTGTATCAAAGGGGTAAACAGCCAAGTGATTATTTTAATTTTTTCCACTATTTTCTTTTCAGTACATTCAGAAGAAGCCCTGTTTTTGCTGGCAACCTGTTACTACCGCTCAGGAAAGGCCTATAAAGCTTACAGGCTCCTAAAGGGACACAGCTGCACTACTCCACAGTGCAAATACCTGCTTGCAAAATGTTGTGTGGACCTCAGCAAGTAAGTAAATCCTTTGTGTGTCCCATCGCTATGGTGTAGACCTTTCAGCTCCAAAGTAGGAAGCGGTGTCTGGCTGAAGCACAGAGCGGACGGGATGAGGCGGGAAGAAGGCCAAAAACTGACATTCAAAACAAATCTTTAAATACAGTGGGTGTTCTTTGCTGAACTGTCAGTCTTTCTACAAAAAGCCTGTGGTTGTGTTGTGGGTTTTTTGGTTTTTTTTTTTTTGGCTTGTTTTTGTTTTGAGTGGTCCTCTCTCCATGACTGATTTTTAAAAGTTTAATTTCCTTAGAATACTGTGACATTTGGAGTTTCACACAGGATGATGAGATTATTTTTCAGGATTTCTGATCCTGCTTACAACACTTAACCAATCTGCAGGTCTCTCTGGAGGCACAGGGGAAGCTCCTTTAGCCTTTGATACTCTCTTTAGCAGGCGAGTCTTTTGACATCTTTAAAGTAGCAGGGATGCCTTGACTTGCTGTGCTTCTTTTGATGCTTCTAACACTTTGGGAGCTCTTGGGATGCAGATCTCTCTGCGTCCTTTGTTAAAAGGGAAATTTGTGTTAACGTTCTACTTGGAATGGTGCCGGTGGAATAAGTTTGAAGGTGATCGTTCCCTCCCTGGCTTTTATGAAGTCTGGTGTGTGCATACAGTACATCAGCTTCTGGACTGCTTCCAGTTAGGTGGGATTTCTTAAATGGATTATTTAGAACTAGGTGAATTTAACTGTTGTTGCTGTTAGTTATGTGTACTCATTTATACAGATGCACCCTCTTCTCTTGTGAGAATGGTCTATACTGATAGAAGCATCTACCTACCAGTACAATTTCAAGTAGAGGCACAACAGAAACAGTTTGTGCAGGTATCTTTCTCAAGTGCCAGAACCACCCCTCCCATCCCCGTTTGTTTAAAGTTATTTTTCCAGCCTAGTGAGTGACCCGTTCTGTGTGAGCAGTGCTGCTCATTGCAGATGTAGCAGATGCAAACGGAGCCTCTCGTCTCCTCTTGAGCCCCTTCTGCAAGAAAGCAAGGCATTAAGATCAAAAAATCTGTGCCCTCTCCCAGTATTGGATCTTAATTGAGCACGTGGGGGCCTCGCAGGTTGCATTTCTTGGTTGGGAAACAGCCCAATTAAGTGGTCTTTTAGTTTGTTACTAAGTAAAGCACCTCCACAAATGAATTGTCTAGAAGACATTTTTTTTTTTTTTTTCCCCCCTATCGGTCTTCTACCTAAGACTGGTCACTTTTACATTGCATTATGTGTCTCTGGTTTTGGAGTGGTGTGGGCTTTTGGTTTTGTATTGGTTTTCCTTCGTCCCAGTAGAGAAGTTTGGCTTCAGAGTACTGCAGACCTCCATGGTGCTAGAGGAATCCATCAGTAATTGAAAATTCAATTGCAGAAACTAGTTTGGATGTAGTTTGAAACTTGTGAACACTGACAGTTGATTTCTGTTTTTGTTTGCAGCAGGGTGAAAACACTGGACTGCCAGTACTGTGAGCCTTGTAACCCCTTTAAACCTCTTGTTTTTTAAAAAGGCTTGCAGAAGGAGAGCAGATCTTATCTGGTGGAGTGTTGAATAAACAGAAAAGCCATGATGACATTGTTATGGAGTTTGGGGACTCTGCATGCTTTACACTCTCCTTACTGGGACATGTCTACTGGTAATGTTGCTCTTTTATTGTCTAGTAAAGTTTGGGAGGGGGTTTATTTGACCAAGCCTAATTTTAGTCACCACAGGGTACACCTGGCCTGGGCTTTATAACCTGCCCAATTTCAGAGTATGAGGCCGGAGGATTGTGGTGGGAGCCATCTAACCTGGGAATGCAGGAATGGTTTGTCTTCCTGACTGCAAACACAAATCCAAATCCCTCTTCTCCAGGCTGTTAAGCTCTCAAAGTCCTTTTTCTTTTTTTCTTTTTTTTTTCTTTTCTTTTTTTTTTTTTTAATATCTTTGGGTTTGTTCTGCATTCTTCCCTAAGAGAAAATCTTAAGGCCTGTTTCTCAGTGTTGCCCTCTTGATACATTTCTTTACGTTCCTGTCTCTTTTACAGAAGTATAGCTATAACCTGCAAAAGAAAGGTTATTTTTGAGGTCTGAAAGTCAGAATAACTTGACACATTTAAGTGGGTTGCTTTCACCTAAATACAAGAAGGATTTCAGTAAATGTGAACAGATTGTGTGGGGTTCTTGGATTCTTCCCTAGTATATCAGTTCTCTGGGGAAAAATAACAAAAAAACAAACAAACAAACAAAAACGAAAACAACAAAAACCAACAAAACACAAACTTCAGAAGCAGCTATCTTTGAAGGCAGATACTTAAGGGCTAAACTGAACGCTTAATTTCTATGCAAAAATGTTAACCATAGATATATTTTAAATGGCTGGAAGGCTCACAAGCAGGTTGCTGCTTGCAAAACAAAAGAACAAAAGCTGTTGCAAAAAAAACCCAGCATCTTCCTAAATCAGAATTTCTCGAGCTCTGCTGGTTCTTATGTAACTTTCTTTTGAGGACCGTCTCTAAGTAACCTTCATCTGTGTCTAAATATGTCAAATAACTTAAAAAGGGCTCGATATTACTCTGTGGCTTGGGGGGAAGAAAAAAAAAAATACTGCAGTAACTCAACATGTTGTTTTTTAATTCTTCTTCTGGAAATATGATCTTGAACCAAAAAAAAAATGCTGTTCTGAAGTTGCCTGTAAACTGTTCCCATTTATTTATTTATTTGGTGTTTTTTTGTGTGTGTGTTGTTTTTTTTTTTTTAGCAAGACAGACAGGCTTTCCAAAGGATCTGAATGTTACCAAAAAAGCCTTAGTCTAAATCCTTTTCTCTGGTCCCCTTTTGAATCTCTATGTGAAATAGGTAAGTTTGTAAAACTGTTTTAACAGCAAAGATATTTTTCTGTGTTTCCGATCAATTGTGTTGAGCTTTCTGATGTGCCATTGTTATGTGGCAAGGTTTAGTTTACTCTTTGTCCAGGAAAATGTCAGCAGGATTCTGTGAGTGTCTTTGAGCCAATAATGCATTTTTAAATACTTCACTGGTGTTTAGAGCTTTGTGTCTCATTTTCTTCCCTTTTACACATTTTTGGATTTAAAGTTACCATGTATTTGCCAGCATAGGTTAATAGGCCCTCAAACTATGCTTCTAAGAATCAGTCTATTTAGTTAAGTCTATTAAAAATAAAGCTGATTGTCCCAGGTTTTGTAGTGGAGTAGCATTTCTGATTTAGCACAAGTGGTTTTAAAGCAATGCAATGAGCTCATCCCTTCTAAAATACATTGTCCCTTTTCCTCCTTGCTTCCGGCTGCACATCCAGCAGACAATAGACTAATGAATAACTATTAAATAACCTCCTTTTGATCTTACAGGTGAAAAACCTGACCCTGACCAAACATTTAAGTTAACATCTCTACAGAACTTCAGCAGCTGTCTGCCAAACACTTGCACAACTTTGGTATCTAATCACAACATATCCCACAGGCAGCCCGAGACTGTCCTTATGGAAACGCCGCAAGACACGATTGTGAGTTTGGCTAAAAATTGTTGGATTTAAAATAGTCTCTTCAAGCTTAACTGAAAAATGCTGATTTAGAAACAACACCCTGTGAGTATCCAACAGCTGCCTTTTGTTTTTCAGGAGCTGAACAGAATCAACCTAGAATCCTCAAATTCAAAATACTCCTCCTTGAACATGGATTCTTCAATGTCTTACATTGACTCGGCCGTAATTTCACCTGACGCTGTCCCTCTTGGGTCGGGAACTGCTATATTGTCCAAACAGGCTCAAAATAAACCAAAAACTGGGCGGAGTTTACTGGGGGGACCTGCAGCTTTGAGCCCACTAACTCCAAGGTAAGTCCTTGGGATAGACAGTTGTTCTCTCTGTTATGTCTGTGATTGGAAACAGGAGGGTTTCTGGTGCTGGGCGGTGAATTCCAACACACCTGTTGATAGTGTAATATAAATAATGCAGCAGAAGCAAAAGTTCCAAGTGTTCAGTAACTGCTCTTGGTCCTAGTGCTCATCTCTCCTGTTTCTCACACAAGCAGTTGGTTGTTGGTTTGGTTTTATTTATTTATTAGAAGAGAGGAACTTTTGATTTGGTGTATTGCTTATTGAGACATGGAGAGTGGAAAAGTCTTTGAAGGAGTGGCTTTCTGCTCTGAAATAAACTCTAAAAGAGCATTCCTTGAAGAAATCTCTCCCCTTAAAGCCATCTAAATCTATGCTTTGTCCTATGGGCCATCTTATTTAAACAGCATTCCGTTTTGAGACGTTAATATTTCGGTGGTCTGTGGCTGTTAGTTGTTAGGCCGGCAGGCAAAGAATTATCTGTGGTTTTCAATTTTAGTAATTAGGATATTTTATATTAAAGTGTCTTTTACAGATGACCTACATGAGGATAGTAAGAAATGAGAGGGTTAATTTAAATCAATGAAGTAGTTTTGAGATAAAAGTGATCTCCAGGCTCTGGTTTAACCCCAAAATCAGACAAGCTCCTGGGGTCTGACATTCAGACACTGACCGTTCCTCTGTTTTGTTCTCAGCTTTGGAATTTTGCCACTAGAAACCCCGAGCCCCGGAGATGGATCGTATTTGCAAAACTACACAAACTCTTCTTCCGTCATTGATGTGCCATCTACAGGAGCACCCTCCAAGAAGGTATCTTGTGTTCTGGAATGTTATTGCTGCTCTATGAGTTGGGGACAACCTGATTTATCTGCTGTTCACAACATGTGTTTTGAAAAACGAGTTCAGAGCTGATTGCAACCCCCTTTACTTGTGGAAAGGGTCTGGGTTAATTGAGAATTAAATTGATGTATTATTTGTCTGTAAAGGGTGTAAAAACTAGCAAATACCCAAACAAGAAAACCCAAATCACAAAAAAACTAAAACTGTGGCAAAACCCCTACACCCAAACTCCCTTTAATGCAGCAAAATAAATTGTTCGCCAGCTTATGTGTATTTATAGGCTGGTGAGGTTGGGTGCAGGGAGCAGTTATTTTTCATTTGACTGCAACTGGTCAGGTATTTCCCTGACAGAACTTCTAAAAGTCTTAGCTAAAATCAAATTCATGGCAGAATAGTCTGTTCCATTGAAGTACCTGGTTTTAAAGCCTCAGTAGTTGTTTGAATTTTGAAAAGCTTTTCAGCTAAGCAAATGAGTCGGCAAGAAAACAAAATCCACCATAATCATAAGTGAAGATGTCTGCACTGTAAATACTTTTAATTTACTGTGTTTCTTCTTTGGCTAGCAAAACAGATTTTTGTGTTCTTGGTTTTTATGCCAATTAAAACAAGGCCTTTTTCCCCACCCAAAATACCCAGCTGGTTGGTTGAGGCAGCCCGAGGAAGGGGCTGTATCTTCTGTCCACCTTTCAAGGAGTTCTTAATTCTAGTTTACAGCCCAGAGTAATCTAAATCCTGCTAGTGGTGCGAGGAGGGCTGCCTGATGGAGTCGCTCTGTTTCACTCGGCAAAGTCTTGTGTAGAGGAAACTAAAAATTGTCCTTTTTACTGGTTAAGAAACTGCTGTGGCTGCCATAGCAATAAATAAAGAGGTGGAATGTTGGTGACAGTTGAATAACTTTTTGCTCTTTCTAAAAACACAAGCCTGAGGATTTTTCCCTCTACTTCTAGTAAATCTAAGTCCCATGAGGATTGCTGCTGTTTCATAGGTGACCAGCTCTAAATTCAGTGCGGGTAATAGCATCTAAATCCTCAAAGTCAAACTTGAATTTCTATGTTTGATGCCCTGGACAAATCAGTTGTTGCTCACCTTGTCATTCTGCAAATCAGATTTGAGCCACTTAAAAGTTTCTGTCTTCTCTCATTGACCCAATACTTAAAAGCCAGTAAGCAGATAACATTATTATTCCTTTGGATGGTCTTCAGCTGTAGTTAGTAGTCCTCTGTGTTTAATCTTGTGTGTGCTGCACAATGGCTGAAAAGCTTTGGGGAATCCAGTCCTGTTTGCTGGTCCTTTATCACTTTGCCAGCTGTGATGCTCCAGCAGCGAGGTGTGAACTTTGCTGTTCCATGCCTGTACTTGCTGCCCTGATGTCTGTCCTACCACCTTAAACACCAACAGTGAATGCATGTTAATAAACAGCTTGGGGTTCTGGTGCCTGCTTTGTCCAATGCAGATAATGGCTTAGTCATTTTCACTTGTGCTTTGAGTTAGAAAAGGTTTAGTGTAGCTGTGGCTTGAATATGCATGACTTAATGGAGGCAGTTTCCTAGGAAACCCTTATGTAAAGGAGTGAAACATTCAGATGAATCCAAAGGCTCCCTATCTGAGTGGGCAAGCAGCTTCCCGGCTGCCTGAACTGTCCTCTGATACCAAAGAAACTGAGAAGGGATGTAGAGAATGTTAAAGGTCAAATAATGTGTAGACTGGTGTTGCTTGTGCCATTGTTGATCCTGTTTGAGATGTTAAAGATCATCTCAACAGCCATCACCCAGTTGAATCTTAGTGGGCTGAACAATAGGGTTTAAGCTTTTCAAGGCAGGGAGGGGAGGACCTGTTGGGGTTCCCTTGTAGGAAGGGGGTGGTCCCTTAGAGGAAGCCTAGGCAGCAGACAATGAACTTCTCTCTGAAGTTGTTCCTTTGCCCTCAAATCCAGTCAAGTTACTGAAGCTCTAACAATCTCTAACCCTTCAGCTGTGCCAGTGTAGGGGCCAAAGTGCACGTTTTAGCCCTGTGAAGGTGCAAGGTGATGTTTTGGTGCTAAGTCACGTTACGTGCATGTAATGTGTGACAAATCAAAGGTAAAAAAAGAAATGTGAGTGCACAAAGTGTCTGTCACGCGACTGACGAGCGGTGATTGGCTGGTCCCTCTGAGCGTGGCTGTAGGTACCTGTCAACGTCCTGTGCTACAGTTGTAGGTCGGTTTGGGTTTGGTTTTTTTGTACAGCTTTCTGTTGAGAAGGAATTTTAATTGACATCTTTTATTCTTAAGCAGCCTACAATTTCTTGCCACTAGGTGGAGATTTTATCCCTTTCACATAAGGTATGTGAAGATAAAAGCTCTTGATGGGCCCTCCTTGGAGAGGGGGACCCTCACCCTTTATTTGAAGAATCTATGTTTATCCTTCTTTGTGCAGTGTTTGATAGGCAAAGGGTATTTGATGTGATATAGTGAAGATTGAGGCTTCTTTGTGACATAATAACAAACCTGTAGAAACTTTGTGTTGTGCAGGCTGTCAGCAGGATAAGCCAAGCTGGAACAAAATCTGTCTTCTCACAGAGCGGAAATAGCCGGGAAGTCACTCCGATTCTTGTTGCACAAACACAGAGCTCTGGCCCACAGACAAGGTAAGGGGGGTGGAAAAAAAAAGCAAAGAAATTGTCTGGGTATGGCGTTCTGCATATTCTTTCTTGAAGGAAATTGTTTTATTTGCCCAGTGGGTGCTCCTGCAGAATTCCTCTTTGGATGAGAAAAAAGTATATATATTTTTTGTAAGGTAAAATAACTTCAGTGCATAAGTAGGAAGCTTATTGGCTGGTCTTTTTAAAATCCCCTTTGTGGTTAGACCATTTAATCAATAAGGAAGGAAATTCTGCTCATCTTCTTGGCATGCAATGGTAGATTTATTTATTTTTTTTTTATCTCTTGAATTGGAACTATCTGCAATATGACGCTTGAGCGTTTTTGTTTAAAACAAAGATAAAAGCTATTTTTATTAAAAATGGAGCAAAACCTGATTTTTTATTTTTTATTTTTTTGTGCCATTTTGTTTTCAGTACAACACCTCAGGTATTGAGCCCAACAATTGCTGCTCCACCAAATGCACTGCCTCGAAGAAGCTCTCGCCTTTTTACTAGCGACAGCTCCACAACAAAGGTAACTACCCTCGGATGTTTTGCAGGCTTTTGGGATGCCACGCTTTGGGAACACCAAAGTGCAAACGCTCCTGGACTGTAGATAAATTTCCTGTTTAAAAATGAATTACTACACATATTCGGTGAAGTTACTTAGTGTCAATATAGTTGAGTGTAAAAGTCAAATGGCTGTATGTTGTTGTTAAGGCTGAAAAGAAGTATAAATACAACCGTAGATTATTTGCGTTCATGATGAGTAACCTGAATTTAAGACTTTGACATGTGTAACTCTTACTCTTCTTCTTGCAGGAAAATAGCAAAAAATTAAAAATGAAGTTTCCACCTAAGATTCCAAACCGAAAAACAAAAAGCAAAACGAATAAGGGAGGAATAACTCAACCAAACTTAAATGACAGTTTGGAAATTACCAAACTGGACTCTTCCATCATTTCAGAAGGGAAGATTTCCACTGTTGCTCCCCAAATCCAGGCTTTTACGCTACAGAAGGCAGCGGCAGGTCTGTTTGAACTCTATTGGATTATAGTAGAGTAAAACATCACAAATTTATTTTAAGGTGGAATGAAAAAAAAAGAGTTTTGTTCCAGTGTTCATTTCTTGTCTCAGTCAGCCTGCAGCTCTCACCTTTGTATAAAGACATTGATTTGTCTTCTAGTTAATGTTCAAAGAACATGTGAAGTAGGGAAAAGTGTTTGTTGTAGGCAGGTGTCTCTTGCAGGTTCTGGTCCTTATTGTTTAAAACATTTTCAGGCAAGGTCCTTGCAAACTGATTGAAAGGAGCTGTGAGTAAGTTACCTTCCCTCTGAACTGGGTTTTTGTTGTCCTCCCTTCGTATTTACCACTAGTTTAAAAACAAGTCTTTGAATTGTAAGAAACCCCAAGACAAACTGCTGAATTCCTCCTCTTTTTTTGCCTCAATAATGTTTCCAGGCAGTGAGAAGCAGTATCCATGGATCCCAGGCATGGAAACTCTCTGTTCAGACCTAACAAAATGATTGAATAGCTGCTGTAAATACAAAGCTCCACTTGCCCCGAAACTTTCTCTGTTCCCCAGTATTCTGTTGCTGGCTTAAGAACTTGTTACTCTCTGACTTCCGTTGCAGAGGTTGATGTTTAAAATATTATGAGTGTTAGGTGTGTTTGGAAACTTGAAGATTTTGTTGTTGGCTTTTTTTGGTTTGTTGTTTTGTTTTTTTTTTTTTCACAAGCAAATCAGCTAGAGAGTAGCTTATAGGATTAGCACTTGAAAGTAAGGAAAGCTGGTCTGTATTTATCTTTTTTTTTTTTTTTCCCACCTTTATTTATTGTATGTTTTCTCCTAGAAGGTTTGATGAGCCTTCTCCGTGACATGGGGAAAGGTTATTTAGCCTTGTGCTCGTACAACTGCAAAGAAGCGATAACTATTCTAAGCCATTTACCGTCCCACCACTACAACACTGGCTGGGTGCTGTGCCAAATTGGGAGAGCTTACTTCGAGCTTGCAGAATATATGCAGGTAGGAACTGTGTGAGTAGGTTCTTTTTTTTTTTTTTTTTTTTTTTTTTTAAAAAAAACCTTCTGTTTTGTTTAACTTTTCACAAAAACCATGGGCTTCCCCCAAAAACAGTGGCAACTTTGAGATGATTGTACAAATGTAAATTTATACCTGGAGCAGATTTAGATCTTGAATCTGTATCGGTAGTCGCTGAGCTTTCTTGAAGAGGCTGAATTGCACTTTAGGTTTCTTTTTCATTGTGTTATTTCCTCTTGTATCCCACCGTTGGGGTCTCCTCCTTGGCCTCTCCCTATCTTCACCCGCAGCTGTGCCGATGTCATCATACCACAAGGTTTTAAATCGGATCACTGAAACGATTTGAGTTCTAAAACCAAAAAACTTTTCTCGCCCTTTCTTAGCAGAGATCCCATCAGTGGCCTGGTTTCCTTCGTGCTTTTTCATTGGTTAGCTTAAAAATGGAAGCCTCAGACCCAGAAGGTTTCCTGAAACTGGCCCTTGTAGCTGCTTTGAGGGTTATAACCTGGAACTTTAAGTTCATGAAATAAATATTTAAGTTAGAAAATACTTCATTAGTCAGCTGTTAAGCAGCATAGCCATGTCAGATGACAGTGCAATACATACATTAGCATGTGACAACATACATGTCCCTGTTCTTGCATTGGCCATGTTTCCAGCGATCGTTGTCACGCTGTGTTGTGATTATTTTGCGTGGTTTGCCACTTGAGGCTCTATATGACTCTGATCCCTGTCACCTGTTTGAAAGGTGGATACTCCCAAGTGGCTTAAAAATTTGCTACACTCTTTCTGATTTTGCAGATAACTTTATTTTTGTGCCTGTGCTTGTGTGCTGTGGTAGCAGCAGCCACATTATCTAAGTTCAGTGGCAGTTTCTGCTGCTCTAATTTCATTGGGGTACAGAAGCTTCCTCTGCTTGATGGGGAAGTCCCAGTATCCATAGCTCTGCTCTTTGTACAGAGCAAAGAGAATGCTCACTCTGGATGCACAAAAGACTCCTAACCTTGATCTGTGTGCTCTTCTTCGGTGGGTAGAATTTTATTGTAAATTTTAAGTTTCATTTCTGTTTGTAGGCTGAGAGAATATTTTCAGAAGTCAGGAGGATTGAAAACTACAGAGTAGAAGGCATGGAGATCTATTCCACCACGCTGTGGCATCTGCAGAAAGATGTTGCCCTTTCAGTTCTTTCAAAGGATTTGACAGACATGGATAAAAACTCACCAGAGGTATAAAAGGCTGTGGTCTTGAATGAGAAGAGGGTAACTGTGGCAAAATTGGATTCGGCACAAAGCCCTGAGCTCTAACCTAACTCAGATGGA
Source organism: Corythornis vintsioides (assembly GCA_025447755.1). Classification (NCBI taxonomy): domain Eukaryota; kingdom Metazoa; phylum Chordata; class Aves; order Coraciiformes; family Alcedinidae; genus Corythornis; species Corythornis vintsioides. The sequence continues at coordinate 25,052 of JAOEGS010020986.1, read as the reverse complement.
TTCTGCTGTGGAACTGCCTGTCAAAACTGGAGAGGGAGGTGGTGGCAGAATTGTCTCTTGAACTGATGATGCCTAAAATGGCTTCTTAAAATTAGAATATCAGCTTACACAGAGCCGGGGAAAACCTTTTCTCTGTTAATGGTTATTTATATTTGCATTGACACCGTTTGCCCAAGAAGATCAGGGGTTAGTCAGTCACTGCTGCTGCCAGTGTTCAAAGATAAGGAGTATCATTTTCCTATACCAACTTCTAATTGCTGTAGTGATGCGTTCACACTTAAAACATATTTGCTCTAGAATTTCTTTCAGATGTAACGTTGCACATTTTTATGCCAAAATCTAAGTGCAGCTTGTGCGGTAATAAAAAGTTACAATATGCAAAAAACCTGGCAGCTTTTCATGGGTGCCACGGTAAAAGTAATACGTGTACAAGTTGAGAAACGTCCTCTTAGGGTTGAGGACTTGAGGTTATGTTGGGATTTTGTTGTTGTTGGAGTATAGAGTCCTGTTAGCTTGTCTAATAGTGGAAAAAATCAACCAAAGCAGCAGTTGGTATCTGTAGTTAAGATAGTCTGGAAAGAAAATGCAGATTCTAATACAAGGAGCAGAGAACAGCTATCTGATTTGGCAGTGATGTTAAGGATTTGGGAATGCAAGGTACCCTGGGCTGAGCTGCTTTTACTGTTCCAATTCTGGCAGCTGAGCAGGAGGGGAAGTAGGAAGAAGTAGGAGTCTGCTGCTAAAACTGTTCCTTTGCAGACTTCCAGATTTGTCAGTTGGAGGGAGCTGAAGAGTGACTGTGCTGTCTCTCCCTTCATCACTCTAAACAAGTACCCAAGATGTTTTATTTCTAGACTTTTCAACAGCTTCAAAAGCTGTAGTCATTAGTCATCACAGTGTCTTAATTGGCACAAGCTTGTTGGGTGTCCTTAGATTCTCCATTTCTGTATTTCAGCTTGTTTAGCTATGAGGTGTATTTAAGCTTGTATGCCTCTTGGTAATGACACTTAACTGTTTTATTACTATTGTTCTTAAATTTGGAGGAAGTCATGTAAATTTTTATGGGTAAGAAAAAAAAAAAAAAGTTTAGCTCAACCTTAGTCACTCTGAGTTGTAAAACCCCAGTGCTGTTTTCTCCAGGCCTGGTGTGCAGCAGGAAACTGCTTCAGCTTGCAACGTGAGCATGATATTGCCATCAAGTTCTTCCAGAGAGCCATTCAAGTGGATCCAAACTATGCCTATGCCTACACCCTGCTGGGCCATGAGTTTGTGTTAACAGAAGAACTAGACAAAGCACTGGCTTGTTTTAGAAATGCCATCAGAGTCAACCCAAGACACTATAATGCATGGTAAGTTTTGCTTCGTCCCCCCCACCCTCCTGTTGCACAGGATACAGAGTTCCTTTGGGAGAAATGCCTTGTGGATCCTGGCCATTGTTGTTTTCCTACCACCCTTCTCTCTAAGAAAAGAGCAAAGCTATTTCTGCAGATATGTGGACCTCATCTGTCTATTAAATGGTTACTGCCACAAGGCGGGGAAAAAAAATGGGGCTTTTAGTTTTTTTTTTCACATATTGTCTTGACTGTATCACCCCAGCTGTCTTGTTCTGGGCAGACTTCTCGTTCATCTAGAAAATTGTTCTTCAGTTGCAGTTGGAGATAGGAGAGATCTGCCCCTTTATACCTCAGGATACAGTCCGTTTTTTACAGCTTTTTCTGTGTGTGGGGGGGGGAAATCACTAAAATTTAGATAGGCTAGAGTACATCATTTAATCTCCAAAATTTATTTTGTAGCTATTTAGACTGTTTTCCTGTGCCTCAGGTATCAATTCCATGAAGTACCTAACTGAGAGAGAAAAAAAAAAAAAATCATTTTAGCTTTTTCCCCACAAGAAATCACTTCCCACCCTGGATGGGGTTAGCAACTCTGTAGACCAGTTCTGCCAGGTCATATTTGCTGACAAAGACCAGTTTTGATTCAAATACAGTCTGACTTAACAGGATTGTTTTTCTGCTTGCAGGTATGGGCTGGGAATGATTTATTACAAACAGGAAAAATTCAGTCTAGCAGAAATGCATTTCCAGAAAGCACTTGATATCAATCCTCAGAGCTCAGTCTTACTGTGTCACATTGGAGTAGTAAGTAGACTGCACTAACTCTATCCTTGGGTTTTAATCTGCCTTTCTACTTTGCTTGCAGTAGAAAGTAATTCTGAACACTTATAGCAAAAAAAACCCAACCAGTTCAGACTACCTATTGAAGGATCTTAAGTGTCTTCTGATGCATTAAGCCCATGGTTATTCATTCGTAAAATAAACTCGCTCTCCAAACTGCTTGTAGCCAGCAATGAAATGCTACTCTCGGGCCATGTTTGGCTCAGCCAGAATAGCAGTGATCTTAAACAAACAAAAAAAAAAAAAAAAACAAACACAAAAAAACCCTGTGTGCAGATACTAATGTGAGCAGAATATTTGTAGGGGGGTTTATGCTTAATCCACAAGGAATTTTCTAGTTTTTAACAGTCATTGCAAGCACTTGGAGCAGCACTTCAGTCCTGGTGGCCTTTGTTTGCTTTCTGTGGGGCAGCAAGGCTGTGTTCAGATTCTGCAGGGACAGTGGCTGCACCTCACTACTCTATGGAGAAGGGCATTGAGTTCACACCAGGCCAAAGGTTAAATTATTTCTTTAAGCCTTTGGGTGTGGAGAATGCTTTGAGGTAGAGAGGGGGTGAGGTGAAGTTTTATTCCTGAAAGAAATCTTGTTAAGACTTGGTCTAGAGTTGTACAATTTTTTAATTTTTTTTTCTTTTCAAAGCAGCAGATTAAGTGAATATAGTTCAGATGGATTTGTCTTTACTTGACAGGTGAACTGTTACATTTGCCTTTTAAGATTGTTGTCCCTTTCTGCAATAGGTTCAGCATGCACTGAAAAAGTCTGAAAAGGCTTTGGATACTTTAAACAAAGCCATTAACATTGACCCCAAGAACCCGCTATGCAAATTCCATAGAGCTTCTGTATTATTCGCAAATGAAAAATACAAGGTAAGATTTGGTACACGTGGACACCTTCGAGTTAACTTTTAAAGTGCTGGGGGTAGGAATGGGGATGCGCTGGAATCTGGATGTTTACAGATGAACACAGGATAGTGACAGGACTTAGAGGAAGAGCCTGAGACATTGGTCTGTCTTGTTAGAGGGTAACATGCCAAAGCAAATGCCACCTTCACTGAGGGAGCTTGATTTTTATTCTTAACAGCTTCACCAAGATTTCTAATTATCATTCTTTTAATTATTATCATTATCTGATCCTGATCCTGGAAAAAGAAGGGGACATTATAGCAGCTGTTGTCGTATTATCACAAGTTTATATTAATTTACTAAAAAAAGGCTCGGCAAACTGCACCGTAACCAATTACAGCAACAACAACCGGCTATTTCAAAGCCTGTGTTGTCAAGTGAAAAATAAGGAGCTAAGTGATCCTGGCCTGATTCCCTCTTGACCTGCACCCTGTTTAGAATGGGCAAAGATCTTCCCACAGTCTGTCTTTCCAGAGACTTTTGTCCTCTGGCCTGTTTGGGTTTTGGTTTTTTTTTTTGGTTTTTTTTTTTTGGCCACAGAAGACAAGGCACAATCTGGATTTTAAAACCTTGCTTCGGAAATGTGTATGCATACAAAGGGAAAACTTGACTTAGAATATTTATTTAATTATGAATTTTCAAAAATTGATTAGGGTTAAGGACTTAAGTACCTGTTTGTAGGTTGGCTTTAAAATTTAAAAGTAGAGGGTAAATAAAAGTGGAGGGGGGAAAAATAGTCCCATTTGAATACATCAGCAAGTCTCTTACTGTCCCTTCACATGGTGAAGTGATGGTTTAGGAAATAAAACCTTTGGGCTCTTGTTTATTAAGCTGAGAAATGTAAGACTAAAGTTACTCTCTTCATATAAACTACATAAAACTTAATGACATGTTTAGGTTTTTGCACCAGTACTAAGAGAATTTTGATAGTGTGATAAATCTGGGTAGTGTTACTGTAAACTACATTTATTGACCTTCCATTTATGTAGCAAACCTTACTCATGAGAAGACAATTTCAAGTTAAATTTTAGATGGTTTAATTGAACTTTTTATAACTAAAAATGTGTAGTTCTTACTGCAGACTAAATGTATGTAGATAGGGTTTCTTAATATTGCCAGGTTCCTGTCACAAGCAGAGTAAATGGCTCCAGTGTCAACAGTTAACGTAGAAGTTTCACTAAATATTTTGAACTTAAAATGTCCAAGATAAACACAATTCTCACTTGTAAAAGTCCACAGATGCGTATCTGAAACCAGAACCTTCCAAAAGCAAGAACAAAATCCACTGGTATTTTTATTTTCAGTACCCTGAAGGAAGTGCCCACTGTAAACATGCTGTGTGGTGATGGTGTAACTGGTTGCAGGCTGGTTTGTGCTTACTAAGCTCTTTTTTTTTTCCTTTTCAGTCTGCTTTACAAGAACTTGAAGAACTGAAACAGATTGTTCCCAAAGAGTCTCTTGTTTACTTTTTAATAGGAAAGGTAAGTAAAACCTACTCATGATCCCAAGTTCTTTGGTTCCCTTCCTAGCAGAAGTTGAGTGTTTGGTGCCCAAATGTCCCTGAGATGCTTCCATTTGGAGCAATATTCTAAAAATTCCCAACTCTTCAAGGCTAACCAAAAATGTACACAAATAATACACTTCTACACCACCCTGCTGCAGGGTTCCATAGATGAAATTTCTATCTGAATATCCACCTCCTTATGTTTTTCCATCTGTCAGCTGCTAGTTTAATGGATTAGGGTTGGGTTTTTGAGTTATATATAGAAGCTCTTGCTCACTTTTTCTACACGTTTTCTGTTTCCCCTGGGACTACTGTAATAAATCTCTTATCTATCTTCTGTTTCTTTTCATAAAATATCAGTTAACTGGCTCAGTCTGCTTGTTGTCCAAACCTTCAAGTAGCAACTTCATGTAAATAGAGCCCTTTTTTGCCTTTTTTTTAGGTTTATAAAAAACTGGGTCAGACACATTTGGCCCTAATGAATTTCTCATGGGCAATGGACTTAGATCCCAAAGGAGCCAACAACCAGATTAAAGAGGCCATTGACAAGCGTTACCTTCCAGATGATGAGGAGCCGATAACTCAAGAAGAGCAGATCAGTGAATGTTACCCCTATGAAACAGGTTTGTATTTTCAATGTTTTGCCTGTCAAGCAGAAATTAGGTGGTAGGAAGAATCCCAGGTTAGGTATTAAGTGAAACACTCTGCTCAGCCTTGCCTCTTGGCATGAAAAAGTTCCAGAGGCTCCTCATTTGGAAGAACTTGTTCATATTTTCTTCAGAAAGCATGAAATAGAGGGTTGTGACATTGCCTTAGAGTCTGTAAATGGAGTAGGACAGAGGTAACGGCACTGCAAATTCACACCTGTCATGGTTGGCAAGTAATATCCCAGGAGAGCAAGATGTTTGCAGAGCCGCAAATCTTCCCTCATACAAGCATCAAATTATCTCAAGGTAGCTGAATCTCAGAATGCAACTGACGTTGTCTGGGGAGGCTTTGTCCAGAGTAAAACAAACCAGATGTGGGGTAAAAAAATATGATCTAAACATAAAAGGTGCCTTTTGAGGGAAGTCAGGGAAGTAGTTTCCTTTGAATCAGGAGAAAATTAAACATTCCCATTCTACTACTTGGGAGCAGTAGAAAAAAGCAACTGCCTGGATTTATTTGCTCTCTGACTTTTTATTATGAGCTTAAGTTCTGTGAAGTGTAGGTAGCTCTACAAAGTATAGAAAGGTGGCCTCTGTGATGCAGACTGAAATAGTGATAGAAAATAAATACCAATAGAAAATCAGTACTAATAGGCAATTCTTTTTCTGTGAATTAAAAATATAGCTGGTTTGGGATTCTTATTAACAATTAACAATTGCTGGGCTCTTCAACTAGTCATCACGTTCTCCTGCTGTAGATTACGTAGGTCTGTTGCTCCTGTGTGCAGTGCTGTTTTATTACTGCAAATTCATCCTGCACTGTACTTCTGAAGCACTCAGAGATTTTTCTCTCCCTGCTCTTGCAGTTGGGCTAACTTAGAAACACTGTCTTGGTGGAGCTGAGCAGGCTTCTGACCAGGAGATGGAGACAGAGAACTGGAACTGCTGAGCAGCACTTCAGTGATGGTGGGGAGGGGAACCCTCAAAACTCACACCTCGAAAAAAAAAAAAAAACCAAAAACAAAACAAAACTGCAACACTAAGCCAACCAACAAACCACACATGCAAAAAAGCCCCAAACCCCCAAAAGAAGTAAATTATTTAAGCTGTCCAATAAATTTAAGCAAAGCAACATTAGGCTGTAAGTAATTGTTTCCCTGGCTGTGCAGAAAAGCTGTTGGAAGAGTATCTTTTAGGATACAAGTGGCAAGCTGAAGTAAATTAAGGCAATACTGGGAGGGGAGTTGTTTTTAACATCTTGGCCTGTAGAAACCACTCTATGCATAATCTTGGCTGGTGTGGGGCTGGCTGTGCCCGTTGTACCCACAATGCTCGCAATGAAGCGATAAAAGGTGTCTGTTTTCCCCCTTGCCAAGCTGTGGTGAGAGATTGCAGGTTTTTAACAGAAGATGGTTAAAGGAGCATCTTCTATTAAGATGTACTCTGTGTTAATTCCTTTCCATGTGCATTTATAGGCTTTGGTAAACTGGCAGGAGGTAGGGACTCAGAAGGAAAGAGGGAAAAGCCAAAGTGGCTTCAAAGCATTTTGAGCTGCAGTCTGTTGCTACTGGGCTGGAATTGACTCGGGGTGGGGGGAATCTGTATAGCATTTGACTACTTGGCATCTATTTTCCTTTCCAGTCGGCACAGATGAATCCCAGGAGAGCAGCATGACAGATGCAGATGACACGCAGCTCCACGCGGTTGAAAGCGATGAGTTTTAACAGCCAAAAGCCAATATATGAGCTTGAGTTTGTGACTGGTACTGTGTTCTCCCTTTCCTTTGCATCCTGGGTCTCCACCTCACTGAGCCAGCATTGTCGTTATTCTCCACTGACACCACGAGGCCACTGCCCGGAATTTGGCTGTTCGCAGAGTTAATGGCAGTGCAATATTCAGCTGCTACTGAGTCTTGACTTGCTGGCTCTTAACACATTTATGATGGCGACTTGAGGAGGAAATGCTATTTTTTGGACTCCCCTTTGCTGGAAACAAAAAGAAAAAAATCATGGAAGAAAGACTTTGTGGTTTGCTGTAAGGAAGCCAGTACATGTGGGGATAGTACTAATGAAGCAGTGTCTTTTTTGTTGTTTTTGGTTTGGTTTTGTTTCTTCTTCCAGAAATGGGTCTTAGTTTGGTTCTTTCTTGGTAAGCAGAGTGCTGAACCTCATCTCCAACTTCAAGGACAGTGTTGACAAACACAGGCTGTTAAAGACTCTCTTTTTTTCTTCTTTTTTTCTTCTTTTTTTCTTCTTTTTTTCTTCTTTTTTTCTTCTTTTTTTCTTCTTTTTTTCTTCTTTTTTTCT
>JAOEGS010020986.1:0-17418 GCA_025447755.1 Corythornis vintsioides | reverse complement strand
TCTTTCATATTATAATGTAACTTAAATGCCAGGGAATGTTAATTACCTTAAAGCTGCAGTGTGGCCGGTGCCCAAAGGCCATGCTTGGGACTGGGAGCAGGTCAGGCCCTGTGAAATAGCTGCTGTCCCCATGTAGGGTGCAAACTGGTGGGAGTGGGAGGGAGCAGCAGAAGCATGTTGCAGAATCGAAGCTTTCATGAAGTGCTTTCGTGTTCTGAGAATTAATTTATTTGCCTCGTTTCTGATGGGTCAGTGTTTACCTTGTACTTCAGAGAAACAAGTCAGCACCACCCTGCTTTGTTTTTCACGTACCGCTCGACTTGTTCTTTCCCTGTTCAAAAATAAACATGAATAAAGGGCAACATCAAAGAGAATATGGAATCAGGTGTAATGTAAAAACCTGAAACCTTTAATGGGGGGTGACTGGGAGCTTCTAAGCAGATAGACCATGTAAGCCTTAATCCAATTGGAACCTTAGTCAACGCATCAAATAATTGTCTAAGATCAGTATCATTGTGAGGAATTGTTTTGTAAAGTGTGGTCCAAGCAGGATGAAAAAAAATGTGCAATTAGCTCTTTCTCCTCTTTATTTTCTTTTTCTTCAAGCTGTTTTTTAAGATTCTTACTCTAGGAACACTTCCCTCTTCTTCAAAGGCTGCTTCAGGGAGAGGAAAGTCACCCCACATTACCAAGTCTGAAAACACCCTTTCTCTGTAGCTTCTGCAGCTACAACTTGTGCCCTTTACCCAGTGACCATAAAGGGTGTGACATGAGCAGTTTTATAAAACAATTTATGTATCATAATAATTTGGGAATGAGATTAATTTTGTAGCAACATATTTGTTGTGATCAGTCTTAAATTTATTTTTTTTTTGTTTGCTTCATGTATTGGATTTTAGGGGTCTCTTAGTTATCTTTAGAGTTTTGAGTCTTATTTTTATTCTGTCCTTGACTTGCATCTTCTGTCCCAGCTCCGCTGTGGTCACCAGTCCCATGGACACCTTTATTATTTGAAAAGTAATCTTACTGAGTGCTGAGCAAAAATAAAATTCTCTAGTCTTGGGTTTTTTTGTTTTGTTTTTTTTTGTTTTGTTTTTTTGGTTGGTTGGTTTGTTTTGGGTTTTTTAATTTGAAGCAGGAGGATAAGCAGAATAAAAAACTTTAACTGCCCTCAGAGCATGAAATGAAATTTCTAAAATCTGACGCCTGATACTATATTAAAGGATATTTGTACCTCTGCCATGTACTTCTGACCATCTCAGGGCTGGAAGGTTGATGAGTTGATGGGGAAATCATGACCTCTTCCAGCTGGTTTGAGCATATGGAACCTCACACTCCTTTTTGTGGCCGTATGTACTCTGGAACTATTCCCTTTCCTGATATATGACAGGAAGTGTCTCCTGAGGAAGGGACGAGGACCAGATTTCTCAAGAGCTGATGTGCACCCCCAGGGGAGGTCGTGCTCAGTGTTCTTGAGTTACTGGTCCTGGTTTTCCCACCTCGCTGCATCTGCCCTATCCCAGCACATCCCTCGTGAACAGCACCTTGGTGCAAGGTCTGGAGGCAGCATGGGTGAGAATACCCCCAGTTAACAACTTAGTTGGCTTCCCTCCACTTCCCAACATCTTTTCTGCTCGAAAAACCCAGAATAAGCAGATGCGACTTAGTAACAAACACTGTTGTTCAGACAGAGTTCCTCTAGGAAACAAGGTGGGTTGTTTTTTTTTTCTTTCTGTTCTTTAAAAATTGTGAACAATTGTCGTAAACTTCTCAACACTCTGGAGAAAGCTTTTATTTCTTCTGGGCTATTAAGAGGATACTGATGGTACCTGGAAAATTTGATACTTTAAACATTTCCTTTGCTTTATGCATTCATCATACTATAAAGTGATGTTTCTTGGGGAAACAAGAATCTCTAGTAACATTTAGACCACGCTGGTGTTTCACCTTCTAAAGATACACAAAATTAATTTGTAATCAAAGGAATGCTGCTCTCTGAAGAGGAGCAGGGGGAAAGATGGAGCATGAAGGCATTGCAGCCAGCTTAAAGCAAGTGCCATCACTGAAGAGAATTAGGAAGCTGTCATTTTCTTACAACTATGGAGAAATGCAGAGTGTGGTGTGTACTATTTGCATTAGAACAATGTAATTTGTCTTCCCTTTTTTTTTTTCTTTTTGCTTTTCCTGACATTTCAAAAATTGTACAGTCTTCGAGGAGAGAAAAAAAAAAAAAAGGGTCTTTTCTGTTAATATATTTGCAATTCATTAAAGGATGTGAAAAATCTAAATAAACTACTTTTAAACGCAGGCTACTTCCCAGGTCCTTTGGGTCAACAGTAGGACGCATCCTTCTGCAGGTGGGTGAGTGCACCAGGTCTGGGGCAAGGTTTCAGGGCACGCTTTGGGGGCCCTGGGGCTGGTTTATGTCCCTGCTGTTGCCTGTGAAGCTACTGCAGGTCCCAATGAGGCAGCTGATGAATGTGTCTAACTAGGTTGGGCTGTTGCACCTGATGGTGGCTCTACTTGATGTTAAGGGTGTGCTGTGAGGTTAAAAGAAAAAAATAAAGAATGGTTTTCATCATCAGTTCACATTCTACAGCTCCACGGGAGAATCAAATGAGCTCCCAGGTGTGGAGGAGGGTTGTCAGAGTCTGGCCCAGGCTGCCCAGGGTAGGGGTGGAGTCACTGTGATCCCTGGAGGGGTTTCCAAGCTGTGGAACTGAGGAGCTGAGGGCCATGGGTCAGTGGTACCCTGGGCAGTGCTGGGGGATGGTTGGACTTTATGATCCCGATGGACTCTTCTAACTTAAATGATTCCTTTATTCTTATTTATTCTGCCTTCCATAGCAGCTCATAACGTTGTTTGCGTCTGCAGCTGCTTGTTGGCTCAGCAGAGTGATCGCAGCCCTCACTGTCCCTTTCGGACCTGGAGGAAAAGCCGGGACCGGACTGAGCCTCGTGACTGTTACAGTTCCTCTTGCTGTGTATCCAGTTGCCTCCAATTAAAGCTCTCGGGGCTCGTTTTCCCCGCTGCAATAACCTCATCCCAGCCTTCTTTTGAGAGCTGCTTGGCTGTAAAAGCGACAGAGAACTGACACCTTTCACCACCTCCTCCCCTCCCCCGTGGTTATTTTGACCCCGGCTTCTCCCTTCGCAGCCCCGTAGTTCAGTTCTCCTCTCCGTGGCCGATTTTGCCTCCCCGCGCGGCATCAGGATCCCCGGGTTGTTCTTCCTGTGTCTCGGTGGCATTTTCTCTGTCGGCTCCACTCCGGCTGGTTTCAGCTTTACGCTTCCTAGCGGCGCAGTGCAGCTCCAGAGGAAGGAGAAGGTTCATGAGTAGTAAGCTGCGGTGCACCGGGAATTGTTGGGATCTCGGGGTTTCCAGCTCAGGGGTGGATTTGGCACCTGGTTTTTATGAGCCACTTGCAGCTTCTCACTGGTGAGTCACCCTTCGTTCTGTTGTTTGTCAGTAACTTTGCTGCTGCATAGTTTGGTTTGTTTGGTTTGGTTGTTTTGGTTTGGTTTTGTTTTTTTTTTTGAAGTTACTGACTTTGAGCGAGACCTGCCCTGGGAGCAGGAGACAGTTCATTTGTTTTGAAATGGAGCAGAAGAGGGTTTCTAAGGGAGGAAAACCTGTATTGCTCAGAGGAGCAAGGTTTGGTTATCTTAACACAGAAGACTTCTGCTTTTGCCTCTCTGCTTTTCAAATCGGTACTCAGCACCTGACTGCTCAGGGAGCTGGATCTGGCTGCTGTAGAAACCCTGGGAGCTGTTCCTTGTTTGAAATCCCACAGTGCTGGGTAGCTGAGGAAACAGAGACGGGGGACCTGGTCCCTTCCCTGTGGTAGCAGCACTGGCCCCAGTCAGCAAATGTCTTTCCAGCCTTAGTGTCCTCACATCCAGCCAGTCTGAGCTGTGGAGCAAAGCCTGGGACTGGGAATGCTATGGAGGTGGGAATGGGACAGGTGAAGGAGATTGAGGAGATGCTGCGGAAGCTGCCGCAGAGATGTGAGACTGATGAGAAACGGGGGAGCAGGCACATGGAGGTGACATATGGGACCTGAGCTGGATGACTGGACCCTCTCCAGACCCCACTCATATATACCCAAGATTGAGCTAATTAGGTGCTTTTCTGGGTTTCTTAGCACTTCAGCAGAGCCACCAACCCCTATGCCTCTGCAGCCTCACAGCACAGGTAAATAGCAGGTGAATATGGCCCTGGTGGCTTCTGCATCCACTGGTGCATGTCTCATCTGTGGCTGCAATTCTGGTCCATCTGTCAAGGGTTGGGAATCCTGTTCCCCCCCTCTCGTGTGATGCTCCAACCTGTTCTCATCTGAGATCTGATGTCCTGGACCAGACTATTTTATTTGTCCTTAAAGGCTGGGAAGGATTTAAAATACCCTAATAGTACCAGAACCACCTCTCAGATCTAGTAAAAAAACCCCAGAACACTCCCAGTGATCCCCTTTCCATCAAAAAATACCTCAGAAAAGCAGGTCCAGAAAGGAGCCACAGCTTCCTTTCTGCCAGTCTTTACAGTTGGACATTTTGCTGGTTAAAAATCTCTGCCACTTTTAAAATCCAGCAGCTCATATTGACATACAGCAGAAATTCTTGGAGGTTGGGACATTTGGAAAGCAAGCTTAAGGAGATAAGAGGTTTAATTTTTAGCTTTGTGAAGGCAATTTAGTGCATCCCTGGCACTAGCCTGCAGGATACAGCTCATTTCTGGGTTTTTCAGGAGAAACAGCCAGGTTAAAACCACCCTGGGGAACCCACCTGCCCTTGGAGAAGGAGGGGCAGAGGATGGTGTCTGTGTGGGTGGTGGTGAATGAGGCTGCTCAGTGTCAAGTGTCTGTTTTAAGAGAAACTTTTTCACGGTGAGGGTGCCAAAAAGGGGCCCAGGCTGCCCAGAGAGGCTGTGGAGTCTCCTGCTCTGGAGACTTTCCATCCCCACCTGGATCTGTTCCTGTGTGGGCTGCCCTGGGTGCCCCTGCTCTGGCAGGGGGGTTTGACTTGATCTCCAGAAGTCCCTTCTAACCCTGAATCTTCTGTGATTTAAATATAGAGGAGTTTGGCCCCTACACTGGGTAGGGCCAAAAGTTCCTCCTCACATCCTCTTTGCACCAGAAGTAGTGGTGAAATACTCATTTTGGTCCTAAAAGTGGTGAAAAGACTGTAACTAATAAAGCACTAAACTAATAATAATCCTCCGTCAAGAGGAGGAAGCTCAGGTCCTCCTTCCCTATTCCAGAGGAGCTGCCAACAGTCAGTTCATCCCCCGTGAAACCTCTGGGTGTAGCAGAGTTTCTCCTTCCATCGTCTTCAGTTGTTGGAGGGACCTAGCTGGGCTTTGGGGACGTGCAGGGACAGGAACCTATACAGAAAACCCATCGCAGCTCAGCTTGTGCAGGGAGACCAAACTGGGCCCTTCCTCCTTGGGTCCGGCTGGCAGACCTCATCTTCACTCAGACATTGAGGATGTTCTGATGGTCCAAAGCATCCTAGGGATCCCTGGGGGAAGCAGGGTACTGAGGCCTGGCATGCTGTCTGTGACACTGATGTGTTTAGAGCAGCTTAAACATCCTCTCCACAGCTCTGCTGTCCCAAAGAGAAACAGTGACTCTTGTCATGCAGAAGGCCAGTCAGTGAAAGGTGAAGGAGCTGGTCTTGCTCTTGGTCTGTGGGACTTGGGGTTATGTCTTTTACTTGGATGAAACCCAGCCCCTTATTGGGGTAAAAGCTATAAAACAAAAAAAAGCAACAGTGGAATTGGCTGCACAAAGAGCACCACTCCTGTCTCTACCTCGGAGTGAGTAGTTGAAGGGTCTTCCTTGTCTAGGAGATGACATTGAGGATGACACAACTCCAGCAGCGTGACACTCACAGGGGCCCTGAGGGAGCTGCTGCCATGTCCTGTCGGTTGGCTGGTCCTCAGGGCCAGCCCAGGCATGGCCATGGCTTGGGGGCAAGGGAATGGTGGTGCTTGTCCTGCTGCAGCCTGGGTGTTACCTGTGGGGTAGGAACCCGGGTCACTGCAGGACTGGACCTTGATGTCTCCCATGGGACAGAAACCTGTGTCACCTGTGGGACACAGGCCCAGTGTTAGCAGAAGGACAGGAGCCTGTTGTCTCCCACGGGCTGGAAGCCTTGTGTCACCTCCAGGAAACAAGCCTGGGGTCACTGGGGGACAGGAGCCCATGCTCATTCATGGGAGGTGGATTCTGTGTCACATATGGGATGTAGGCCTAGTGCTCCTGGTGGGATCTAGGCCCAGCGTCAGCCGTGGGACAGGAGCCTGGTGTTAGCGGTGGGTCAGGAGTGGCCTGTGGCCTGCGGGACACCCCGCGGCCCCCGTGGCTCGCGATCCGGTGCCACCTGCAGGCCAGCTGTGCCCCGCCTCCCACCGCACACCCCTCCGAGCCCACCACCGCCGCTCCCGCGGCCCGGCCGGACCCGGGGCTGCCCCGGGAGACGGCCCAGTTCCCGGGGCCTCCCGGCCGGACCGGGCCTGGGGAGGGGGTCGAAGCCGGGGGCGGCCCGAGAGAGAGGCGTGTAGCGGCGGGTGTGTGCGTGGAGGGGGTGGATAACGGGAGCTGTCGGGGAGAGGGGTTGGGGTGCGGGGTTTAGGGGGTGCCGGACAGGGGGCGAGACGCGGCACCGCATCAATCACCGCCTGCCCCGCCCCTCCCGCGCTGATTGACGCGCCGGCGGCCAATGGGACGGGTCCATGCCCCGCGAGCACCCAATGGGGGCGAGGGAGGGCGGAAGGTCCCCACTTCAAGGCTGGCTGAGCGGCGCAGGTAGGTGCGGGGCGAGGCGTTGTCGGTGCGGGGCGGCGCGGGTCGGTCGGGCCGGGTCGGGCTGGGCTGGCCGGCTGGCTGCGGCGGGAAGAAGGAGGAGGAGGTGGGGGGGGGACGCGGTGGGTGACGCGGGGCGGGTTGGCCCCCCGAGCGGGGCCTACCGACGTTCTCCCTCCCACTCCCCGCCCGCGGGCAGCGCCAGGCCAAGTGGCGCGGCCCCCGTCCCCGCCGCCGTCCCGCAACTTGTCTGCGGGGGCCGGGCCGCGGCGAGGCTGGGGGGTTGCAAGGTGGGGGGGTGGCAGTGGTGGCTCCTCCCGCAGCCGCCCGGGGAGTTGGGGGCCGGGTCTCGCCGGTGTGTGGGGGGAGGTGGGGGGGAGGTGGGCCGGCCGCAGGGCCCGGGGCTCCTGGGAGAGCTCCGCCCCGCCGCGCTGCCCGGGGGGGCCGGGTCGGTCTGGCTCCGTGCGGAGCGGGGACCCCCCCCCCCGTCCCTTCCTGCCCCGGGCCTCCATTTTAGCCCGGGGAAGCGAGCCGGGCCCGGGGGGCTTCTAGAAGAATCTGGGGGTGGCAGCCCCCGGCCCCCAACACCACCGGCTCGCTCTGCGGATGCCGCTGGGCCACTGCTCCGCCGGGCGGCCCGAGGCGGGATGGAGGTAAACGGGGGGGGTACAGAAGGTCCGGGGTGGTGTGGGCTGTGCTCCCCCCTCCGACGACAGCTATTTCTTTCCTCAGGTCCTGGATTTTTCCACCTTTTCAAATAAATAACTAAAACTTGCGGAGCTACCCGGCAGAGGCTGGAAGGATCCCGAGGCCCTCCCCGCTGACCGCCTGGACTGCAGGTGGTGAGGATGGGCCTGGCCAAGATGCCCACCAAGGTACGGTCTTCTTCTGTTCCCTCCCAGCGAGGCCGAGCTTTGTGTCTTGGCCCAGCCGGGTCACATGGGCCAAGTTGTGTCCGCAGGTGCTGTGGTTGGTTTCTGTGCGTGGTGAGCCTGGAGCCCTGCGCGTAGTTTTGCGGCAAGTAGGTAACTTTAAAATGGAGGTTTTGGGAATACGTGTGAAAAATGTGGATTCATCCTGTGTGTGCACTGGGTGTTTCTCTCTCCAGAACTGTTCCAATGCCCGTATGTAGTGAAGAGATGTGTAGTCTCCGCTCCGTAGCGTGTGTGTGTATTTCCTGGTATTACCTGTCCTTGTATGCAATAGTGTGGAGACATCAAGGTATGACTTGCCCAGAAAAAGAAAGATCTTCCCCCCCAGCTTCCTCCTTGGCTGCGTGCATCCTTAAACCTCAGCTTTACATCATTCGAGTCTTTTAACTTGCTGATCTAATCTGGTTTTTGTTTGTATCTCTAATATCAAGAGAGTTTTGTGTGTATCTGTCAGAGCGGTCTCAGCTTTGTCCTGTGGAAAAAAAGAAGTCTAAACCTGGGTTTTCACACTCAGGTTTCTGTGCCTCTGCCTTTCCTGTGTGTGAGTGGCCATAGTATTTCTGGGTCTGGAGTGGAGGGTGACCAGAGTTTGCAGATGCTTCCTTGAGAAACCGACTTCTTACCTTGGTGTTGTTATTACAGGTTAAGAATTGTGTCCTAAATACTCAAATTCTGTGATGCTGAGTAAAACTTCCAGGGAAGTGCTAGAGGGGAGGATATTTCCCTCTTTTCATAATTCTTCAAGCAAAAGCAGCCTCACTTTAGGCCAGTTATGGAGGCTGAACTTAGACAAATTATCTCATAATGGGAAAATGAAAAATCTTTACTTGATCCTTTCATGCTGGCCTTAAACAAATCTGCTCTGGTATCTGATCTCCAGTTGGCCAACACCACAGTAAAGACTCTTACTCTTTTTACACATAACAGTGAGTTGTTATGTGGGCTTTCACAAAAGGAATTAAAACTCCCCGTTAGAGGTTTTGAGGTTATCACAGAATTTCTTGGAAGTCTGTGTCCCTGCAGGTCCTGCTGGAGCTGGTTAAGACATCAGCAGGGAGTTTCTTTGGCAGCTGGTTCTTATTGCCCAAGTGCCATGCGCTAATGTGTTGGTTAAATGGGTTTTTAGGATGTGGCCTTGTGGAGCTCGACACCCGTGAGGGGTCCTGTGCCACCCTAGGGTGTTGCCACCCCTGGGATGGCAGCTTGAGCTACAGCTACAGTGTTGGTCTAACAAAGCATTCCCATTCCAAACATAAACCTCGTGCTTTGGTCTGGAAAGCTTGGGAGGAGTAAGAAAGACAAACTGATGAGTGCTGGGGCCGTTGTGGATCGGAGCGACGGTGGCGTCGGGGGAAGCTGCAGGCAGCGCCCGGCCATCAGGGAGAGAACACCAGCTTGAGGTTTGGCTTTGGGAGGGCACTGAAGGCACCTGTAATGCCAGGTCCTTTCTGCTTGCCACGGGCTGGCAGGAGGTGAGGGGAAGGATCTGTGCCTGTGGGTCACACCTAAGTCTGCTGCCGGGTGTACCGGGGGGGCTGTGGACCGTCGGCGTGTTCAGCAGTCGCGTCCGCTCGGGCTTTGCTCAGAGGTGTTCGCTTGTGGGGAGGATCTGGTTGAGGCTTGTTTGTTTGGTTGTGGGGGTTTTTTTTGGTTTTTGTTTTGTTGGTTTGGGGGTTTTTTTTGAGCGTGTCATCTGCTCCTTTGCCAGTTGCTTTAAACCTCTCAGTACATAGTTGAGGGCTTTTGTGTCCTGTATCCTGGCCTTGCGCTCAGACTCGAGCTGCCGATGTTGCTGTCACAGCTCGCAAAGCTTTTTCCTTGTACAATAGAGCAACTGTGGTCTAGACTTTGATTTTTATAAAGCTCTTTGCCTGCAGCTCCTCAAAGGGGAGGGAGGGTTCCTCAGAGCAGAGGAGCAGGAAGCTATGCCTGGCCCTTCACATCTAGTGGGCAAAGAGAAGGAAGACATGCGGACTGTACTGCTCCAGAGCTCCCCATGCTGTGGTGGTTGCAGAAGTGGGGGACTTGTTGCCTTATTCCATTGTTGCCATTTCCCTGTAGTTGTCTGGGCACCAGTTCTCCTGCATTAGGCTTGTCATAGGAATGATTGTTAATGATCATTAGAGCTTGTAGGGACTTGACTTCTTCCACACCTCTGGTCTCCAGGTCTGCAGCCTGCATTGCTGAGAGGTTAAAGGCAGGTGGATTTGGCCAGGACTGAGGAATTTCTGCGAAGCCCTGAGACTTGGGGCTCAGAGACTTGCAGATTATGTTATCTCTGGGACAGAAGCTCTGGGAGCACGGCTTTGATCTCGAGGTGCTTGGTGACTCTTGAGCGTAACCAAAAGAGCCAGTAACCAGGATATTCCATATTTACTGTGTCAGTCTGGTTAAACTGCTGCTCCAGTTTGGGGTTAAACTGAATTAAGAAGCAGTTACCAATATAACTTTTTTTTTTTTCTTCAGTCTTGAAATCCAAACAGCAATAGAATAGTTTCAAGTGTCCTACAGCAGAAACAGAAACAAATTCTCCTGTCAGTGGATCTGAGACAAGCCATGTTAAAAAGATGACTGTAATGTAAATTAACAGAGACTCTTGGAACTAGTACTCATGTTGCTTGTGGCAGAGGGAGCCCATCTCTGTCCCAGGGTCAGCGGTGACTGGACGTTGGCCTTGGGAGGTCTTGGATTTACTGTTGATTCACGGGGAGGAGTGTGAGGTGTAGGATTCAGTGCAAGTTCAATCTTTGAAGTTTCTATGAATCTGTTCTATGAGCCTTAACCGTGACTTGGGGGGAAAGGAAAGTACATTGAGACTTTCCAACTGGAAGGAAGGGTTGATTTGTGCAGTGGCTCTAAATCCAATCTTGGCCCTGTATTGCTCGTAGCTTCCTCATGCTCGGTGCTAGTTGCTGGGTTCCCAAATAGGTCTTTGTTTATTTACGTGAAACTCCTTCATGACTGTGTCTGTTGTAAAGTGGAACTGAACGTTCCCAAGTAGCATTGGGAACACAAGTGGGAACTTGCTCTTAACTCTCGGCTCTTAACTATATGCTCTACAGTGTATTTCAGGATGGAGACTTGAAAGGGTTGTCCCCAAAAGATAAAATTAGCTTATATCTTGTGCTTTGATGAGAGTGTTTGGTTAGGCTTTTTTTTACATGGTTAGTGGAAGATCACATTTCATTTCCTTTTCTCCTTTAATTTCCTCTTCCATGATGTAACTATCTAGGACCAGAAGCTGAAGGTATGTAGCTATTTCCAAATGTGCTGTCCCCTTATTTCTTCTACTATTTGTTTGTATTTTATTTTCCTGCTCCCATCACTAAATGTCAGAGATCATGTAGCCAGCTCTGCATAAAACACAGGTTTCCATGAAGAAGTATTACCTTAATTACTGCTATCGTGGTGTATCTTAAGCAAATACCCAATCTGATGGGATCTCTTTTGGACTTGCTGTGCTGTTTCATTTGTGTGCTTCGGATGGATTTAAGCCAACGTGATAATACCGTTGGCAGTTCATGAGGACCTCTGTGACAGGGGATCACAACCACATGTAGATGCAGATGCTCTGCTAGCTGATAAAATCCAGCTGTCGGTCTCCAGCTAGACTAACAGCTTCAAAATGTGGGGTACTTTATTGAGACTGCTCGGCCCACCGTTCTTTGGAAAGTACTTCCTTCACTGGTTCCCCCCAGCTGGTACAAATGGAAGTTCCCACGAGGACTTTGGGAGGTTGGGCTCCTCGATACAGTGTGCATGGGTCTGATGCAACAGGCATGGAGCGTTTGAGTACTTTTGGCATGATGAGACCAGCGTCCTTGGCAGGGACTCAAAAAACACGGCCGTGAGGTTTGCTCATTACCTTCATTAAATAGTCTTACATTCCCAGTCTCCCATCCCTATGGAAACCACAGAAATACATTTCACAGTGGAAACCATATAAATACATTTTGCAGCTGAAACTAGTGGTAATTGTTTCAAAATAGGTGATTACTGTGTCATAATAACAAATGCCTCTTGACTTCCCAGCAGGGTAAAATAATTCCCCCCTAGCCTGGGTAGCAATAGACCTGTGACCTTGGGAGATACTTGTGGTCTAGTGAGGAGACTCTCCACTATGAGAACAAGCAACGTGTGTTGTCCTTGAAATGATGAACATCTGTATTGACTTGATCTGAATCATCAAGGGGGTTTTCAAGTGGTGTTACTTCTTGGTAATCCACTTTGTGGATTGCTTGGCTTTTTTAGTGAGTAGCTTATCAATTTCCTACTTAAATCAAGCAAACTAAAACTTCATCCATCCATCTAGAAGTCCCCAAGGAAGGTTCAGAGTTTGTAACTCAACCTTAGTGGACCAGAGACCTCCCTGATCGGGGAGATACCAGGCTTGCTGAGCTTTACCAGCCTCCGCTCTATTTACCTCCATGTGTCTCTACTTTCTGTTGAAGGACTTTGCTCTTTTTAATTCCTTTTTAGTGAGTGTTTTCAGAATAGCAGGCTGGGATGTGCTGTGTCTGTCACAGCTCAGGAGCTTAATGTTACTGGTCACTTTCTCTAATGTCAAAGAAGAATGTCAGAAGAACAATGATCACTGCAAAGGTCTCTTGTTGCTGCAGCTTATCTATATTTAGCTTTAAACTAGACAAGTTTTTCATATTCTGAAGCCTCCATGGCTTTTGAGCTTGCTGCTTTTGTTGTTTTGTTGGGGTTTTTTTTGTTTATTTGTTGGTTGGTTTGTTTTTTTGTGAGGCTATCTAATGAGGCTGCAAATGACCACACAAAACTTGCAGTTGTATCTGGAGGGAGCCATCACTGTGTTCTTTGGTGGCCATTGCCACCTTCTCTACCCCCAGGATGTTCTGAAATTGATTTAGTGTCTTTTGCAGGCTCAAAAGCTTCCCTTTGCATGTCCTAGCATGTTCATTAATATAAATAACTGTACAGCTGTGCAAATACTTAATTGGATAGAGACTGAAATTTCTGAAGCCAGTAGAATCAAATCAAGTAATGAGCATTAAGGGCAGAGGCAGTGGTCAAGGAGGGACAGCGAAGTCCATGATGCTCGCTCTACAGTGAACCCTGAGGTTTGTCTGCCCTTGATGTGCGAGGGACTCGTTGCCAGGGATGGCCACACAGGAGCAGGGAGGTGACCTGGAGATGTTGCATTTTGCATGGCACGTGGAGACTGGAGGGGATGTAAAAAGTTACATGTCAGGCCAAAGTTGTATTATTTTATGCTGCACAGCAGTTTTGTGCTACATCATCTCTAGATCAGCTTGGCTGATGAAAGCTGTAGATCGGTTTGTGCTGCAGGAAGATCCAGATCTGTACCAGACTGTCACACTGGAGATCTCTGCTCTGGTTACATTTGCCTCAATCACCAGAAAATTCTGCAATGCTGAATGAACTGAAGATTAGAAACTATCACAGGAATTTATTTATTTTTTTAAACTTCCTCTTCAACAGACTGTCCTCCCTCTTCTGTTCCAGTATATAAATACATATGTCGCTGCTTTTGCTTTTTACCTCAACTGGATTCTAGGTCTCGTTAAAAAATAATAATAATCAGAGGTACGATCTAGGTCCCTTCCAACCCCTAATATCTATGAATCTATGAATCTATGAATCTATGAATGTTGTTGTAGGGTCCTGTGTCCTGGCTTCCTAAAGAGCTGTCCCAGGTGTGGTGGGGAGAAAGATCAGGAGAAAGCATGAAGCTGCCGTTGAGTCCTTCATGCCACCATCTTCCAGAAACACTATTTTTCTTACACTTAAGAAAGTAATATATTGTGTGACCATGGGATTGCTCATAATACGCTGTACTGATGTCCTTCTTGGCACAGATTCGCTATTGACTTAAGTCCAGTTCAAGACTAGTTTTTCAAGGTTCTGCATGAAGTTGTTGACAAGGGGTAACTGGTGCATTGGGGGTGGGAATGGCCATCTGGTGGGGGGGTGCTGTGGCTGGAAGGGACAGGGTCTGCAACTTCATGGTAGGGCATAAAACCCATCAACAGTCTTTGCTGTTCTTAATGGGACATTTCTATTGAAAAACACTTCAGTATGAGCTGAGTTCTTAACATTTGTGTTGGTCGGCAGAGACATGTTTCTGTCTGGCCTCTGGGGTGGTTTTGAACACAAGCAGAGGTGACAACACTAGGCCCTTAGAAGAATAAACCCAATTAAATGTGTTGACTGTGGATTTCCTTCCCCCTCAAAAAAAAAATCTGTAATGCAGTTCTATGGTGCAATCTATTAAGCAATGTATTGAATTTTAAGGAGTAATAGTAGTATCTTGAGTATGCTTTTTGAATTGGGCGGGGGGGGGAGGGGGGTTGGGGCACTGCTCTTCCCCTCACACCACAGTGGGATTTGAAGCCAAAGGAGTAAAGAAACTTCTCTGTGTCTGCTGAACGACCCAGATCTGAATTAGCTCACACTGGCTACAGAAACTGTGCCTAGGTCTTCCTTAATTCTGCAGTCGAGAGAGACAGCACGAATTTATTTATTTGTTTGTTTTTGCTCTAAAGCCAACTGCCCGGGGCACATTCTCCTCTCTGCCAGTGCACGAACATGCGCTGCTCTAGGGTGGGTGGTTTTTTTTTTTTGGTTTGTTTTTTTTTTACGTCTTTGCAGACACATGACGGTATAAAGCACTTTTTTTTTTTAACTAGCATAACTGCGTTCCTACTGTAGGGGCAGCACAGCTATAGTGAGGGAAAAGCCCTGTGCTGGCTGAAATAGATATCAAATCCAAATCAGTGTGCAGACCTGCCTGAGGGGGTAGAGCGTCTTTGCCTGGCAGTGTTTGGGGGATTCTTGTTTGTTTTTGAGCGGTTTTGTGGCATTGACTGTCTCGGGTGAATGTGTGTGTGTTGGCTTCAGCTGTGCTGGGAGACAGGTTGGTGTCACCGTCATGCAGATGACAAAACTGAAGGTCAAAGAGGTGAAATGGCTTCTGCAGTCCCAAACCTTTCCTTCTCCTCTGCCTCTCGACAGGTCCAGCGCGCATTGCGAGGTGGGTTTGCTGAGGGAGGGGGAGAAAGAGGCCTTACGGTGGCAGGACAAACCTTCTGCTTGGTTGCAGGTCACATTCCTGAGGTTTCCAACCCTGTGACTCCCTGTGGTGTTTGCTCAAAAGCCTGTTTTTAGACATGGAGGCTGCAGAGGTGCTGGGAGGGCTCAAACCTCTGTCCTGGAGCCCTGAGGGGGTGCTGGGGCAGGGGGTCAGGCAGCCTGGGCCAGGGTTATACTGTGTTGCAACATCTACCAAAGCTGTGCTGGCTTTGAGCCTGGTGCTCAGGATTTAGGGGTTTAAATTGTGTTATGAGGCAGAATTTTGAGGCATAACGATTAAGAGCCTGGCAGGGGGAACGTGCAATGAGGCGGTATAAAGCTCTTGGAGCTGGAGGTGGAGATGAGTGAGGTGTGTTGTTTTGAGGGGAAACCACTTTAGAAAAAGTGAAAGATTTTCCTCAGGGAACAGGCTTTGGATGGAAAAAGTGTGTTTTGGGCAGAGAGGAAAGGTTAAATCCGTGGAAGTTACTGCAGGGAGGGTGCTTGGACTGCCGCCCCCCCGGCTCTGCGGTGCTGGGCCCAGACTTGAGACTACAGTTCCCAGCATGCAGCGCGCGGCGCTGCGGAACCCTGCCCGCCGGCGGGCCCGGGCGCGCTTGCGCGCTGCGGAGCGGGCGCCCCCTGGTGGGCGGCGGCAGCTCGCCGCGGCACACGCACAATAGGCGGCAGGTCCGCCCCGCCCCCGGCCGTCCCCCGTTCACCCCCCTCCCTTCCAGTCGTCCCCGGTCCCCTCCCCGGCGGCGGTTGCGGCCCCGGCCCCTCCCCCACTGCAGCTTCCTCCGCGCGGCGGGCGCCCGGCGCTGCGGCGGCGGCAGCGGGAGCTCGGCGGGGCCCCCTGGCTGCGGGCGGGCGGAGGGCGCGGTGCGCGGGGCTGCCGGGGGGGGCGCTGCGGCTTCCGCGTCCCCGTCCCCCTCCTCCCTCCTCCTCCTCCTCCCCCCCCCCCGCCTCCCCCCCCGGTGCATTCTCCGGCTGACGGGAGGGGGAGGGCAGAGAAGGAGCCCGGCCGCCATTTTCCGAGCCGCGCCGCCGCCGCGCTCGCCCGGAGCAGGGGGGGAGCGGGGGAGAAGAAAAGCACCGCAGCGCCCGCTCCGCCGCGCCCCGCCGCCCGCCGGGGCCCGCCCCGCCGCCGCTGCCCAGCGCTCCGAACCGGGGGTGGGGGGGCCTCTCCCCCCGCCCCCCCCTACCCCCACCCCCTGCCGCCGCCCGTCCGCCCCAGCCCGGACTGCGGCCGCCGCTCTGCGCCCGCCGAAGGAGACGGGCGAGCCCATCCCCCCTGCCGCCGGGGCGGGCCCGAGCGGGCGGGGGGGGCGCCGGGGCTGCGACCGGGGTTGGCGGCTCCCGCCCCGGTTGCGGCACCGCGGCTGCCCCTCGGCCGTGGCTTGTTTGCAAACTGCGCCCATTTTGTGGGGGGCCGAGCCCGCCCGGACCGCGCTCGCCGCTCGTCACGTGGTAGGTGCCGCTCGCCCCGCTCCGCGCCCGCCGCCCCGCGCCTCCCCCGCCGCCCCTTTGTTAGCGCCGCCGCGCCCCGCCGGGCCCCGCTGCGGGGTGGCCGCCGCGCCCCAACTTCTCCGCCCGACGGGAGGCGGTTTCCCCCTTCCCCCCCCCTTCCCGGTGCCGCGTAAAGTGCGGGGGTCGTGGCGGGGGAAACGGGGGCGGGTTGACCCGCCCGGACTGCTTTATCCTTCCCCCCCCCCCCCCTCCCCCCCGCCCCCCTCCCGGTGCTGCAGCTCCCTCGGGCGGGGTGGGGGTGGGGATGGCGCCACTTTAAATTGAAATCCCCGGCCCGGAGGCGCCCCGGTGGGCGGCGGGGTCCCGCCGGGCCGGATCCCCTCACGTGGCCAGCGGCCCCGCGGCGGCGGAGCCCGTGCCCGGCCCCGCTTCCTTCCCCTCCTCCCCGCGCCTCGCCGGAGAGAGGAAGAGACAGAGCTGGGGGGAATCGCCGCTCGATAACCTTGGGGGGGGGGCGGCACACGCGAAGTTTTAAAAGTAAACAGAAAAAAAAAAAATTAAATTGCATAACCTCAATCTTGCAAAACGCGCGGAGGGGGGAGCGGCGGCTCCATCCCCAAATCCCCTGTAAAGTAGGAACGTCGCGCGCTCCGGTGGCTCCCGGGGCTGTCAACCGTGTCTGCGGGCGGGAGCCGTGGATGTGTCACGGTGCGCTTTTCCCCTTCTCCCGGGGTATACAATAGCGTCATTTTCGAACCTCTTAAACCATTTTTTTTCTATTTATTGCTTGCCTAATTTTTTGTTATATTTTTCTCGAGCCGGCCCTGCTGACCCCGAGTGATTTGTGCGGGGCTGTTTATTCTTTTTCCTTCCTAACAAGCTGGCAGTGAGCGGCTCTCCCGCAACGCTTCCTGGGCTCGCTGCGTGTGTTTACTTCCATCACGGGATTAGCATCTTCCAGTGCTTGATGACAGAGAAATTTCCATCCTTTTGGATATAACTGGAGGGGGAGGCTAGGAGGGGGAAATAGACTGGGAATGAGCCGTGTTTTGTAGACACCCCCCCCCCCCCCCCCCCCGCGCGCCGAGCGGGGGGGCGGTGCCGGGTTGTTTGTGGCCCGGCGGGGGGGGGCAGGGGGCCCCCACGGACCCCCC
>JAOEGS010020982.1:27180-66838 GCA_025447755.1 Corythornis vintsioides | reverse complement strand
GGTGACTTGGTCTAGGTGATCCTGCTGTGGCAGGGGAGTTGGACTAGATGATCTTCTAGGTCCCTTCCAACCCCTAACATTCTGTGATTCTGTGATTCTGTGATTGTTGTTTATGGACTTCAAAATCCTCAGTAAATGAATCAGCGTGTTACTCTGTCCCTCGGGTTTAGACCAGCTCCTACTTCCCTTCGAATCTCTAACAGCTTTCTTATCTAATACCTTATACTATGTGAGCCCACAAGAAATCCATAGATGCATTGAGTAATTCCAAGTTTTTTGAAACATTTTGTCTAATTACCTTTATACAGAAATGCACTCAGCCACCCCCTTTCCTGGTAGTTAAGCTGCATTATAAACTTCTTCATTTTTTGTGCTTAGCCTGTTAGTTTCTAAGCCCTGTGCTCATGAAGTTGTTGCAGAGTTCTCTCGGAGTTATTTTTTATCATTTGCTAACCTCTGCTTCTTCCTACTTGTCTTTTGTTTATTGTCTCTCAGTCACCAGCCTCAAACCCCATTTTTAAATCTCATACACACTTACTGTGTGTCTTCCACTTTGTATTGATCCCGAAGACCTCCCTCTAATGTGATGATTGTAATAAATGAGACTGTGCAAAGTCTAGGTAGAGTCTGATGAGCAAAACTGGCATCTCTCCCATTTCCTATTTCCATTCAAGTTGGTAAAAAATCTCTCATTGATTTTAGTACAGTGAGTTCAATATTAAATTTCCATGTTTCTATATTTATAACTCAGCATTCCTGATGGTAAATTTTCCTCCTTCTGGGACAGGAGCTATGTCTTTGTGTTACCACAGCATCTTGGCAAGTCAGACAAGCTGGGTTTGGGATTCATCTCTGTTGTAATACCAATATCAAAGACTGGGCAAGACAAAGAGAAGAGGATCTGGGTGTTGCTGCTCACCTTGCTGCTGCATTGGAACCAGTGTATTTGCCACTTGGTGGTCAGTTTTAGCAATTCTTCAGAGAAAGAAGTTTTCCTTTTTGCTTGGCTGTATTATATGCATGTGAACACTGTGTCTGGTCTCTGTGTGTGTACTTATTATCCCATCCTTTGCCAGTCTGGAGTGACAGTGCAGTATCATACCCTGTTTGGGTATTGTTTTAGTTATGTGGCTTTGTGCTATTTACTAATCGGTCTAGGAAGATTCCCTGAATTTAATTACATGACATGTAACATCCTGCTTTCTAGCTAAGCAGCATCTATTCAATGCCATGTGAAACAAAGGAAGGCATAGTTCTCCTAAAAATAAGAAAATGAAAAAAAGAATGAGTTCTAGGAGCCTGTCTTGCAACGATCTCTCAAATAAAAACTTCCATCTGTAAAACTTGAAGAACGGAGTCTGTGGAGTAAACATTCAGGTAGTTAATTTAGATCTTATATTGGCCAGCAGTGCTATGCCAGTTTACCTGCTCCAGAGCAAATTAGGTGCTGAGGTTTCTAAATGGCTTAGAGCAGACGATCCATAACCAAGCCGGAAAACTCAAGAAAAAGGTAAGAAAGCCAGTGAAGATTTACTATCTACTTCTAACCAGTATCCCAGCATTTTTTTTCAGGGTGTAGTTGTAAAGCCCTCATCTACTCCATGGATTTGAATCTACCTTGTGCAATATCCACACGTTATCTCAAATGATGAACAGGACACTTGGAAGTGAAGGAAGGCTTCCTTAGTGCCTCCCACTGAAACTGTCCTACTTTGCAAAGAGCAGCTAAACATTCAGTAGGCCAGCAAGAGAGAGCAAGCATATTTCTGTCACTTACTGTCAGGGGACTTGTCTGGAGGGTGGGATTGAGGTTCCTGTTACATTTCAGCAGCATTGCTTTGTGGATCTGCACATCTGGAAAACAAAGTTGCTGTGCATATTGTGCAAGGGGCATCCTGCATAGTGTGGTGACTAAGTATGAATGGGTTTGAGCAAAAGCAAGGTGCAGAATGGAGCAGCAGCAGATGCAGTCTAATCTTTATTTCTTGGCTGGTGCTGCTGCTCAGTGGTGTCCTTGATGACTCAGTTACATGGTGAAGTCAGCTTTCTGTATGCAAAGAAGAAAAGTGGCTTTTATGACAAGGGAAGGTTCTTTCTTGGTAATCTGTTCACAAAGTAGAACATTAACCTGCTGCAAATCATACTCCTATAATATAAATGTCACCTTCCTTAATGTTCAAAGCACAGGTTTTACACAGTGAAAACTGGGAGGTCTTACAGAATAGAAATGAGAACATTTTAGAGCATTAATTGACTTACAGGGTGAGAAACTCACCCCAAGCATGTGCGTTTGGCTTTTTGCTCTTGGTTGATTATCATTCTTTTTATATCAGTTGAAGATGACCTATTTTTCTAGTGGTAAGATTTGAATCTCTAAAAATGATACTGTTCTTGTCAAATGAACAAGACCTTCGTCCTGTTCTAAAAAGGTATCTTCATGCTTACAACTTGTGGTCAGCAGTTTTAAAAAACAAACCTGTGATTTGGTGGTTTTTTTAGATAATATGTAAGTAGTACACAGCTAAAAATAATACAAACCTAGTGTTCGGTTTCAAATAATAAAATAATTTAGGTTGGAAGGGCTTGAGAAGCTTTTGTTTAACATAGAGTAAAAATAAAATTAAGTTTTCAAAATTACATGTATTTGTAAATCATTTGTCATCATAATAATTAGCTGAATGTTACTTAGATTTGATTTAGGAACAGCAACAACAACAACAAAAGTTTATTTTCTAGAACTGGGGTCCACATTGGCAGCAGCCTATCCTTAATAAGTCTTAAAGACACCAATGGCTATTACTAAGGAATATAAAGACTTATCAACAATATAAAGATTCAGTGAGTAACTTTAGAACATGCTGGACTGTCATCTACTTACCACAACTAGAGAACTACTGGCATAAGGAAGATAGTGGTTGTCTTCTAAAGTTCATAATATAAAATAGATACAAGTTATAAAAAATAATTTCTCCATTGCATTTTATTTAATTTCTGCTCTCATGGCATTTTGGGGGGATTGCATTTCAGCTTAATCCTTATGCTTTTTTCCCCTGAGCCTTTATCTTCACTGGCACATTTTTCACTTTTAAATATTTGCATTTTCTTTTGGTTGAAATTCATCCTGGCTCTGCTGAGTTTCTTTTGCCTACTGCACTTTTTGCTTGCACAGAGAGGATTGCACTTCTCTCACCATATCCAGCTGCAGCACCACATATTGGTGCCTCTTCCACCACTGCTGGGGACAGGTTTGTGCTGTGTCACCCCTGCTGTGTTCAGTGTGTATCTCCTGCTTCCTGACAGCCTCTGCCTTCCTTTGTGGTGGGTTTTCATTATGACCCTGCAGAAGAGCTGCTGGTCTCACTGCTACTTTGTGTTTATTTGTTCCTGTATGAGATAAGAATATGATTTTTTTTTTTATTTGTGATGTAATTTCAGTCCATATATAGCGGCATGTCTTTGTGCTTGTGGTGGTCTATTTTCAATGCTTTGGAAATTTAAATTTTGTAAGAATTTTATTTTAACTTCCCTAGCTCCTGTTAGAGAATCTAAAGTGTGGTTTTAAATAGAAGCCCCTCCTCTGTGACTTAGAGTATAAATTTTATAGCTTCCCTGTACTCTTGCCACTGTACAGTGGACATTGGAATAATTTCTGGTTTTAAATGGATTTGCACAGCACATGAAAACTAAATGCAGAATGTTTCTTGCAGTCTTTTTAGTAATTACATATCGTTATACTGCTATTTAAATGCAACCTTACAAAACATTTTATTACTACTTTACTACTTAATTAATAACTATTGCTGAAAACAGTTCCCATACTGAGACATTCCATTTAAGCATCCATCTTGATGAAATGTAACTCTCCATTTGAAGGAATATATTACATTCTGTGGAATGGTTTTTCTTTTTTTTCCTTTTTGTTGTTGTTTTGTTTTCTTGAAAGTGAGCCACTTACTTAGTTCTGAGTATCTGAAATTATTTAAAACATTCTCTGCCTATCCTTTCTGCATAAAAATTGTGGAGATGATATAAATAAAATTCTCAAAAATACTTCACATTCTTATCTGGATGAAAAGCCTTTGTACAACAAGCCACCAAGATGTACAGTGTTCAGGTTTTTCTGCTGCTAAATCAACAATTGTGTTAGTCTTGTGGTGCCGCTGCATGTGTCATCTCAACTGGTCTCTTCCCTGATTTTGCTCAGCATGTTGCAAGCCGTGTAAACTGGTGCTACCTGTAGCTGCTGACATTCCCCTGGGTTCTGCCTGCAGAAGACCAAAAAGGTGTTTAGGTAAGGGAGTACAAGAATGGGTGAATCATTTTCCATTTGTAACTATTTTTTTTTTTGAGACACTTTCTGATGAAGCAGTGCTGGCTATATGGAATAGTGCTCTAGAGACTTCGGGAGCTCTGAAGGATTTCTGGGAATTAGTGCTGGGATAATGATGGAAGAGCTTAGGAATTACTTAGTGCTTTCTGCATATAGAAAAGATGTGTCTTGATTTCCTTCCATAAACTGCAAGCTTAATACTGCAAGCTGACAATCTTTTACATTACTTCTTATGAATTTCAGATGGAGTGTGGAAGAATTTAGCAGCATACATGGGGAATTTGCTTTCAGAAGTGAAGTTCTGCAGGACTTAATTCTGTTCTCGCATTTGTGTAAGCCAAGTGCAAGCCATGACAGATTCATTCCCAGAGAGTGATATTGGTTTCTCATCAGATTTATTCTTTGGTCATACTTGTGTATTTCCAGTCTGTAAGACCATGGTGTAGGGGAATGCGGTGTTTGAAGAGATAACCTCCTTCTTGCTATATTCCTCTGGGGGGAGGGTGCCATCTTTCAAGTGTCCCAGATTTTTGTCTACCATTTGAGCTCATAGTCAGCTCAGATTCATCTTCTTTGGTGCAGATGCAGCTGGTCTAATCTGCAGCCCCTGCTACAGTTGCTAACATCTGGCAGGAGGACAGGGCTGAAGCTTGGGGTAACAGTCTTTTCAGCCACTCCAGCAGGGTTTGGCAGGTTTGGCAGGGCTTATCTCTTAAGTGTTTTGTCTAAACTTTGGGCTTAGGCTTTGAGGGCTGTTAGATGGGAGAAAAAAAGTATTAATAGATTTGTATGAGGAAATTGACTATGAGTATTTCAGAGAATCATAGAATGTATTGGGTTGGAAGGGACCTCCAAAAGTCATCTAGTCCAACCCCTCTGCAATAAGGACATCTCTAACTAGGTCGGGTTTCTCAGAGCCTTGTCAAGCCTGGCCTTGAATGTCTCTAGGGAGAGGGTCTCCACCACCTCTCTGGACAACCCATTCCAGTGACCTATCACCCTCATGTTAAAGAACATTTTCCTAATGTCTAACATAAATCTACCCTTTTCTAGCTTAAAGCCATTCCCCCTTGTCTGGTCACTACAAACACTTATGAGTATTTCCATCTTGGTCATACATTAGATGTTTGTACAAACTAATTGTTAACCTCTGTAGCCCAGGCTTAATCCCAGGCAGGACAAATAATAACACTAAATGGATGATACTGTCAGCAAGTTGAGTTCCAGTAGAAGATAACTCAGGTCATGGAATTCAATGGGGCAAGATGTGTAAAAAAATGGACTCATTTGTTGGTAGGATTGAGCGTTGTGAGGTATGACAGCGCTTGCTGTTCTCAGCCTTCACCTGGAGATGTAACTGTTCATTAATGAGGGTAAGCTGTAAATTCACAGCTCAGCTACAATTACCTTTAACAGTTATCCTTAACTAACACTGTGAATGTAATAACTAGTATATATATATATATATATATATATATTTCCCCTTTCCCCTCCTCCACACGTGTCCAATGTGGTTATTTACACCTGTGAAGAGTAAGTAAGAAAGTAGGTATAAAATGCTGCCATTCTGGTTTGGCAGTGTTTAACAGCCTTGTAATGAATGTTCAAATTTTCAGGTGGAAGATTAGGTCCTCTTTCAAATTTTTTTAGTTTTTTTTTACATTTAAAAAATATCCTCAATCTTTCTATCCTTTTTTGCTATCCTGAATAGAATAACTAGGGTGATCACACAAGGTGATGCTTCAGTGGGAAATTTCTTAAGAGGGATTAATTTAAAAGTGATTTAGGAAATCTCATGATTTCATCAAACACTCCATGCAAACACTGTGAAGAGAAGTAGCATGCACAGATACTCCTTGGGGAATAGGACAGATCATTTGAACTGTATTTTCATTAGGAAAATGTA
The DNA here is from genome assembly GCA_025447755.1 of Corythornis vintsioides. Lineage (NCBI taxonomy): Eukaryota > Metazoa > Chordata > Aves > Coraciiformes > Alcedinidae > Corythornis > Corythornis vintsioides. The sequence continues at coordinate 60,602 of JAOEGS010020982.1, read as the reverse complement.
CTCCTTTATTGATTCTAATGGTCTCATGAAACCCTTCTGCATTCAGCCTTGCCAGGATTATCAGTGGGTTTTTTGTCAGAGTAAGGATCATAGCACTGGACTGATGCATGTTCATGAACCTCTTTCTCATCAGTTTGCCAATTGCTGTTTTCTTAAGAATTTGTCCTAATTTTAAATGTGAGAGCTTCTGTATGTTGGAATGAAGTTGAGAAGGTGCCTTTACTAAGGGAGAAAAAAAATCCATTAATATTTTTCTTTTTAGGGAGTGTTTTCATTCTGTTCATAAGAAAAGTGTTCTCTGGAGTGAGGGTTAAATGAATTCTTGACACTTGATTCCGTACCCTGCCTGCTGACTCACCATTTTGTTGGCACTCAGCCATCGTACAGTTGTGGAGTGTGTTTACCAAGTGCTTGAATTGCAAATGGAGTGCTGTTGGATTTTCTCATACTTGAAACAGTTGGGAAAAGTTATAACCTTTCAAATCAGCCTACTTCTTTAAAGTACAGTTTAATCTTTCAGTAGATTTTTTTTTTTTAAATGGATTTATTTCAGAAACGTCATTTAGAGGACAGTGTCAGTGTTCCAACTAGTTAACAGCTATGCGTGAAAGATGGATCCTACCAGGTCTAGTGTTTTGGGATATTCCCTTCCAACTGGCATCTCATTAGCATTCAGGTAAATAAGTTAGCTTTATCCTGTTACATGTAATTACATGGAAAATATAATGTCCTGCTTTCCTGGTCTGACTAAGGAAGGCACAGCATGGTGCTGGAGATGGTATAGCTGTTATCATCACCTTGTCCATTGCTTTTTTCTGTTGCACCTAGTGACTGGCGTCAGAAACTTGCGGGTTGCTTTATAGCTAATAGCTTGCATTGCTTCAGATGTCATTCCAGGGAGCAGTCCTGTGCAAAGGAGTGATGAAAGGTCATTATGGCAGAAAAACCCACAGAGGGCTGGACCACTGATATTATTAAGGCTTGCTTTCAGAAATAAAGGGAGGATCAGGGTCAAGCAATTGTCGACTCCAAACCCTGCACTCCAAGCAGTGGGCATGCTGCTGCTGATCAGTAAAGCCAAGCTCACCCGACCTTTACCCCTGAACAGCAGGGAAGCCCTTGGCAGCTCAGCTGGCAGTGAGTTTTGAGTTGTTGCTCATTATGAGCCTAATGGGCAAAAAGTGGACTTGGAGGGAATTGTTCGTAGGAGTCTGAGTCCCTGACAAACAACTTGCTGCAGCTGCATACAAAATAAACAAGTGAGAGGCAGAAATAATGCAGATCTTGAATAATTAGGCTTGGGAAGAGTTTTTTTTTTTTGTGAATGCCTTTATCCATTTAATGAACCTCTTGTAGAAAGGGAATACCCTGGAGCCTGGTAGGCAGCTTATGGAATCACTAACTGGCAGGCTAGAAGGACAGCACTGTGAAATTGCTGGTGTTTTTGGAGCAATACAAGTTGTAGCACTTCTTTACAGACACATCAGAAACACATTTCTGGATGACTGTGAATAACTTACTTCTAGATGATAGTAATTAATTCTAACAAGTCAAGAGTGCTGCTTAGTCTTTAAATAATTTTTCATTATAGAAACTCTAAGGGTAGATGCAGGTTTTTATCTAACATCTTAGAAGGAAGTGGCAGTTCAACAGCCCCTTTTTCAAACATGTCTTTTTGTTCCAAAGAGCATTTTCACTTTCTTCCTTATAGTTGTTCATCAACATATATGTCTATGTCCAGTGTATGTTTCACAGATGTTTCATAGTCATCCAAAACTTAAGTTGATCAGGTTGACTGAAGGATTGAAGAAGGTTTAAACATCTCTACTAACAAGAGTCACTGACTCTTTTTTTGCTGTGGTATCTGTGAAACAGTGGGCTAGAAGCAACTGAAGTCAGTAGGAGGATCTTCATTGATGGTGGCAGTGATGTTGATGTTGACATTGATCCAATGAGTTTGTTCAAGTGACACCAGTCCCAGGAAGTGACAGAGCAAAGGTGATACATGATTTTAAAGTTACCAATTGTTAAACTGCTTCCTTTTCCCAAAATGAAAATTTCATTCTCTCTCCCATAGTATTTTTGAGAGTTCCAGGTGAAAATTATTGTGTCAAGCCAGATGAACTTAATAATTAGAATACAACAAAGTTTTTAGCACTTCTATTTATATTATACATCTTCAATAAGTTAATTTTGTAAAACCAAGGAAAGATTATAAATTAAAGCAAAGTGGTACTAGCACAATTCAAATGGTTTAAATTCAAGAGTGGGCTGTTAATCTGGCTTTTTCAGTATTTTGAAACTCTATTCTAGGATTGTGATTCATTTTGAGGATGTCAGATACCAAACTCACAAAAAGATGTGTCATGTTTTGTTAAATTTTATACTCTTCTGAGGGAGTTTTTTGAAAAATAAGGCACCAGAGAGAGGTGAATTCCTGAAGTTGGTAGGTCCAGTGTTTTACCTTCTGACTTTTTTTCTCCTCAACCAAACTGCCTCCTAGTCCAGCTTCTGAGTCTTGATTTGCTTTGAATTCCTACAATCTTCAAAATGGTTTTCTTCTGGTCTTCTCATGTGCCTTCATTTTCTGTTCATTTGTTTCAGAACCTCTCCCTTTTCTTTCCTGTGCTGTTTCTGTTATTGAAACCTCAAAATGAGAAATGGCATACCTTAGTTTATGTAAAGCTTTCGCCCATTAGAGTACTTTTTATATTTTAAGTGGAATTTATACCTGTTATTTTATACATTAAAGTAATAGAACTAGTCTTTTGTCTAATTTGTAGACCTTCTTTGTATCTAATTAATTAGTTCATCTTTTATCTAGTTCATATATTAATTTACAGTAACAAGGGCTAACATTTCTCTTGCTTTAAAAAGCCTTGACTTGACAAAAGTTGATGTTTTGGGTTTTTTTTAAGAATTTTTGCTTAAAAAAAAAAAGTTATTTAAAATAAAATTAATGTGCTGGCAATCTATGTTAGGACCAAAACTTATCAATAAAACCATTAGACAAGAAAGGTGCCATACTCTATAAGGTGCATATTGCTTACAGTTCAGTGCAAGCTATGGTAAGTTAATTCCTCACAAGAGTAACTGTAATAAATTATTGGATTTGTTGATGGTGAAGCAACACCAAATTGCTTGATCCTGTGCTCTAAATAGCTGACCACAGTTTTTTACTAACAGTGTCTGTCAATGTAAATCTAACCAATATAACTGCTAGAACATAATTATTGCCCTTTGAGTCAAGTGTAGGTCATTTTTTCAGACCTTGTTGCATAGGTGGCTTGGGTAACCTCGCTCCATGTAAAAATTTGCTTCCTTTTTTGTTCCAGGCAGAGGCAATTTGTATTTACTCTGCTAAGCATGGGGGACAGGTGAACGAAACATTCGTGGATGCTATGGCCAAACAATTACCTTGGGTACCAGAGACCTCTGGGAAGGGGTCTCTAGGACCACAGGGCAGACCAGTCTCATACTGAACCAAGGGGGTTCTGGGCTGAATCTTGGCCTCTCTGGCAAATACCACTTCAAAATCTAATTCCTGCATGTGGAGCTGAAATACTCTATGCAGTAGTCTGTTCTGGGCAGATATACTTTAGGTGACGTGCACATATCAAGTAGTGCAAGTGCTAATGGTGGAGAAGGTGTCCTAGAAGTGTATTTATAAACAGTTCCTGGCAGTTTTTGTTTTATTTGACCATGAAATGATAAATGAAATGGATCATGATTAATGATTTCAGAGTTCCTACCGAAGTGTCTTTTAGTGCCCTTGTTTTTGCTATTTGAAAAAAAAAACCCAAACTAAAACAACCCCAAAATCTTTTACTTTCTCTTTGAAAAAGCTTGCTCTGTGCCTGCTTTCATTTCAAAGACAGGAGTCCACAAATAACTTTATCATATATAATACAAAGGTCTGTAGTTACTATCATCACATTCATTCTTATTATGTAAGACTGACAATCACTGCATTGAAATGAAGTTTCAATGTTTTTATTCAAAGCAGCTTCTCACAATGTATAAATACTGCATATTAACACACATGAAAAATACAACTTCTAAGGCACCCAGAAATGTGTCCATACACTAGTTACAGGACCATCAACAAATAAATTGTGTACAATTTGATCTAGACAGTCAATATTTGATATATCAGAAGATACAAGTCCCTCAGTACTGTACCAGTTTCAGAAAATATTTACAACACTGTGATATAGGGGTGCCTGTACCCTTATAATATTATAATATGTACTCATCGTTACAAATATTAGAAACTGTTTTAGTCTGTTCCATGGCGTTCTGACAAAATAACTTAAGGGCCTAATTTGCAAAGTTCTACAATTAATTATTTGTGCAAGTTCTGAAAATAAATTTACATTGACACAATTTGTGAATTTTTGGTTCTTTGCTTCATCTCAGAGGTTTGGTAATAAGCCTTACCAATAGACATGCCATCCTAGCTGAACGTCACTCCTTTCCCAGTATGTCTGTGGATACACCTTTTCCCCTTAGCTTGGCATGGATGAGAATGCAGTGTTTGTAGCAGAAAGAGACTATTTGATCTTCAGTACAAATGTCAACCTAGTTCACTGGCGAAGGAACTAATGCTTTGTTAGAATAATGCAATTCTTTGGTCCTTGGTTTTATGGAAGGCATAATAATTTTTAGTCACTAAAAATTGAAATCCTGTCTGTGAGTAAGCAAGCTAGTGAATGACTTTCAGTGTAGTATTTAAAGTAGCAGTAAAGAGATTTAATATGGCTTAAAACATACGGTTAATTGGGCAGACACAGATAACACATCTAGGATACCGCGTACCCAAATGTACTATGGTTAAGATTGTCTATAAGTCTCTTATGTAAACTTCTTTAGTGTCCCCTAAAGAGCGCTGGCTTTAGCCAGATTTGACTTTTATAGACCCAGCCACACAAAGCCTGAGATTAAACTACTGTGGTTGGGAGCACAAATGCACAGTTTATATATAACAAAGCCCATGCTGACAAGTCTACCTATGTTGTTCAAAAGAAACAACCCGTATTATCCTTTTCACAAGAAAAACTTAAGGCCCTGTACTCTGTTTTACTAACTTTCTTACAGCAATTATTTGGGGAAGTCCTTAGTACTACATAAGTAATTATGTAGCTTTAAAGATTTCTTGTAGCTAATGGTAAGGCTTATTCACAAATGCAATACATTTATAAATTACATTTAAAACTGTAAAGGCTGGCAAAATAATAATAATAATAAAAAAAACCAAACAAAACAAAGTAAACCCCAACCAAAATTGTCTGTTCATCCCTAACATTAAAAGAGCTTTTTATTCTAATGAAAAACTATTGGCACAAAATCATTATACAGGTTAAAATAACAGTTAATAGTAGTGAAAAAGATTGCCTAAAACGCATACCCTAACCTACCACAGAAATATAAAAGTTTATATTCTGAAAATATATACTGTATTAAAGTTTGTAAGCTTATTCATTTAAACAGAAATGTACTGAAATAGTAAACTAAGCAACACTTATCTACAGCAAAAATATACATGCAGGACAACACAAAATAAATTGCTTACCTTTAATATCTACAAATTCAAAACTGTAGATTTTTAAAGATTGTACAAAACAATTTACACAAGAATAAAATAACAACAACAAATTGCATTTATAATCTTAAATACTGTGAATATTAGTAAAGGTACCCAGACTAATATGTACAGTACATCTAGATATCTGAATACCTAGTAAGGACAGAAACACAAGAGAAAATTGATTCTGATATTTAAATACTGGAAAAGAAGCTTTTGACATTGTTATTACTCTTTTTTTGAAGGGAAAATAGATTCCATGAAAACTAGATTGTAATTGTATAGATATGAATAATTAAAAATGTTAACTATGGTTAGCGCTTGCTTTAATGGAAAAATAATTATAGAAAATGTATTTCAACCATTTCTTTGTCATAAAAAATGCTAAGATACAGGTATCTGAAAATTCAGATGAAATGATTCAGTTTAAAGGTCTAACAACTTACGACTCTTCTCCGCTTGCAAATCTCCTCTGGAAAGCACATCTTCACATTGCTGACAGCTCCTCGCTGTGTAGCTACAAAATCCAAGCACGGTATTGAAATCAACTTTCTAAACTAGGAGTTATGGCTCTCTGGATGGGAATCGGGGAATAAAGGAACTGAGGAATCATGGTACTTTCCATTGCTTTTTTTTTTTTTAATTAATTTTTCTTTTCTTCTGAAATCATACGCTGGAGGCCTGGTTGTGCAAAGATGTGTGCATGTGAGTGGTTTTGACGTGAGTCATCTCCCCCATTTCAGTGGGGCTGCAGCAGCCTCCCTCCAGCCCCGTGCCATTGCTGGCAGCTTGTGGAAATCAGCAAGTATTAGTAGAAAACAAGTGGTGCGTCGATCTCTTCAAGTAGTTATTGAGAGAGTTCTGTTTCAGACTTTTAAAAATAAGTTATTTGTTTTGGTAAGTTTTTTGAAAACATTTTAAACAGGCAACTAGAAGCCACATTTTGTCTTTTTTATGGAGAATTTCCATAAGACCTTCTGCCTTTAGGTTAGTGATTTCCTTAAAATTTAGTGGTACAATTAGGCCATATACAGAGCATTTATAATTATTTGTGGAAAAAGAAATGCTGTATTAATGTGCTGAAGGCTACTGTTTACTGTAATCATCTGTTTGTTAAAGACTGGCAGGGAGAAAACCTACAGCCTCATAACAAGTCACTGAGCTCAAGGATGGGAGAGCAAGTGCACAAATTACACAGCAAACAAATGTGTAAAGCTTCTGCTTCAAGAGGTTTTAATTTGGGCATACTAAAATGTCAGGTGAAGTCACAGAGCATGCTTCTGTTATTTCCATATTAATTGCCTTACTAGCAAGAAAGAACTGAGAGATCCAGTGTTCAGAAGTCAGTCAGTGTCATTGAAAAGTACTAGGATCACATTCTAAAATAGCAGACTGGGGGTTTGTCATTTACTGGGGACTGCTTTTATGGATAGCCATACGTTCTTGTAACAGATGGTGGGGTAGCCAGATGTGGAGAGCTGGGAAAAGCAAAACAAAACCTCTCCCTCCACTTAGTTCAATACCTAGCACCTTGTATAAACTGTTGGCCCACACCCAAAGGCCTCCAGAGCAGAAATTATCTCACACCTGAGGAATCAGGCAACTAGACTAAGGCTCATGAGGATTTGATTTTAGACTTCAGACCAAAAGGGGATGTTTAAACCTGAAAAACAGTACAATGCCAGGTAATGGCACCACTCACCCTGTTCCTGGTGTCCGGCTAACAGGAATATAGTAAACTTCAGCATCTTGTGGGCAAGCCCTTCAATGCTCCTCAAGAAGGCAGAAAGTGAAGAGAGACTTAAGGGGGACTCAATGTTTTGGAATTCACTTTTTCCCCTTAGCCCTGGCAAATGAATCTACTTCATAATTTGCACATTTTTTTGTACAGTTTTACACATAGAGGAGCGTGCACGTGGCTGTTGCTTTTACTGTCTTCAGCATTCTGTGTTTTTTCTATATATTCTTTATTCTTCTGCATAATTTGCTGCTAAAAATGTGTTTGCATTCTCATGTGATGCCATTAATTCAGTGAAGGGAAGTATGAAAATAAGATCTGTGATAATAAACAGCTGAACAAGAACACGAAATAAATAAATTAAATAAATTCAACAAAGAAAAAAAAATCCTAGTATTTTTTGTAAAACTAACTTTACATATTATACATATAAATTATCAGATTTTTCCATTACACTGTTAGAACTTAGAAAAAAATAATTAAAACATTTCTAAAGTATGGTGTTTGGGTCTACAAAATATTGTGCCGACCCAGTTTTTAGATTGAGCCCTCTGTGTCAGCCCAGACATGTTGCAACAGCAAGAATAAGTTAAGAAGGACAGACAAAATAAATCATTACAGATGGTGTGCCTTACTGGGCCTCAGCGGTGCTCTCAGCACATGGAATGTTTACTTTTATCTGGATGAGCAATGTGAAAGATGCAGCCCTCAGTAGAGATTATGTGCACGGAACAAGCCTGCCTACGTCTCGCTTACACAAAATCAAACCAGCTACAAGCAGCTCTGTAGCTCACAAGGAAATCAACACAACCATATGTATTAGGATACACTGTCACAAATTCCTCAGTGATGCATTGCCTCTGCTTTTCATACACAGGTAACGTTTGACTCTGTTCACAAGTGGAGCAACTTCTCTTTCAGTTAGGCCAAGATGTCAGACTTCGTAAATTTTGTCTTGCAAGTAGCTGAATAATGAATCCAGTCCTTTGGAAGAACTCCATAGCTGTTTTAACATCTGACACTCTTTCTCATTCACATCTTCAAGTCCGGATTTCAGGAAGCTCCGCATGAGACATTTTGATTCTTCCAATACCTAAAGCCAAAATATCACGCAGTATTTTATTTTGAAGCTGAAAAAAATATTACGGATAATGTCATGAACAGCATTTTTACACTACTGCCTTTGTTTTACAACCTAAGTGACTCCTTTGGGCAGTGAAATGAGGTTTGATTTACAGCCGTAACTCCACTTGCTGATAGTCAGCATCTTTAAGAATTAAGGACTTCTGAGGTTTATGTGTTACTGCCAACATTTTAAAAAGGAATAAGGGATTCTGAAGTACTTTAGTTTATTAAAGGTGTGTCATGGAGCACCAGAAGGACCTGAAGTCCCTCCTGTTGAAAATGTGATCCCTTGAAATGAAAATGTGGGAGGCTAGATATATTGACTATGTGCTTTCTGGAAGGTATTCTTTAAGGTTATATAGGCTGGAAACCCAAAAGTGGATGTCCATCATCTTTAGGAATTTCCCCTCATGCATCATTTCCTTGTCAAAGCAGACATTAATAAGAAGGGCCTTTACTGCAAATACCTAAGCTTCTTTACTTACATTTTTATATAATGGTAAGAAAACAAGCTCCCTCTGACTGTGTTCTGGAGTTAGATTTGCTTAGTGTATACAAGTGGTCCTAACAAGTCACCTAAGATTTCTGCAATGGAAAGCCCAATTTCAAGCCCTTAGTAATTGCTGCAAGTTCTTAAAGGCATGAACAGTAGGGTCCGTGGTTGCTCCTATAGTTCAGCTTGTTTTTCTGAGACCCATTTTTAAACACATTGAGTTGGCATCCTTTAAAATTCTTTTTGAAATATGTAACACTAGTATACTAGGAACCCAGCTAGTCAAACAAAACTGTTAATACTTCATACGTGACTGATTTTTTGAGGGCAGAAGATTTAGCAGAAACTAATACAGTGTTCATGGCAGGGGAGACACATAGTCTCCACTCAGCTTTGTCAAGCTACATGTTAAGCTCAGTACCTATGTGGTTTAGGTTACAACAGTGCTATTCCAAACTAGTATTTCTCTTTATCTCAAGTATATGGAGGTAACTGCAAATCACAGTGTTTGTGTATTTGTTTTTGGACTGTTTGTGAATGAGTATCCACATTGAACTTGGATGAGCTCATCATATTCATTGTTTTTGTGACTTCAGCCTGATATGCATTTAGAATCTCAGAGAGTGAATCTTGACTTTGACAGTCTCAACTCTCATCTTTGTCCACAAGTTAGCACAGTGTTTCTAAAGGTCTCAAGAGAAGATTTCATTGATAGCCAATGACAGCAGAGGAAGAATTCACAGTAAGGCCCAGAGATTTTCCCAGCTCATCTAATACATGTTCTATCAGCACGATCAAATAAGCTTATGCTACATTTCCAGAGAGTTTCATTCTGAATGTCTTTTGTGAGATCTAATCTACAGTTCATTTAATTAAAAATCTCCCATGTCTCTGCCTTCTCTTTTACAATGGATCTCTTAAATGAAACTGAGGGATGCTAAGACAGTTTCAGGCACTGGAAGTACAGCAAGAAACTGCAATAATTTGCACTTTAGTCAGTGTAGTTTTCTTGCAGCCAGTATCACTTTTTGACTGCATGTTTTTTAAACAAGGTTGTACCCAGAATAGGAGTGTATCTGCCTGAAGGAAAAAAAACCTTAGGAAGTAAAAACAAGAAAGGATTTTCTTTCAACTTTTATGTACACAAAATGAAAGTTATAATACACTGCAACCAGACTGTGTTCAAATCCCTCCATGTCGGGATCTCCCCTCTCCTACATAGCAGAGGTTAGCTGGCACTATCCTATCCTTCTGGTGCCCTGTGTGCACATTTTGCAGAATCAGGAACTATGCAGGTGCAGGAAGAAGGCAGACTCAGCTGAAATACAGCAGGCCAGGACAACATGAAAGGCAAATACATTTTTTACTGGCCATACAGAGATTTACCAGCACAGTTTCAGACTCTTCCACCTTCATTAAGAAAACCTAAGTTAAAATCCTCTTCCAAAATCAGTCCACAAGATCACTGATCTTTGTTGTTAGCCTTCTTTCACAGGTATAGTTGTGAAAACTGAGGACCCACCATGTGCTGAGCCTTGGAAGCACACCTCTGTGAAATGCAATGGAACCAAAGGAGTTTGATTTCTTACCACGGCACTGCAGGATGCCATCTCTTTCACTCGTAGCATCACTTCTTGGCTAAATGTCGTTGGCCAAAATACTTGTGACACTAGTCCTCTGCTGCAGGCCTCTTGTGCTGTCAGCTTTCTCCCACAGAACAACATTTCATTTGCCTGTGAAACCAAAAGTATACTTGTGATCTTGGGTTGTAATTCCCTTAAAAATATGTCCATACTTCCCTGCTATTTTCAAGATTACATTTACAAATGGTCTCCTGTATCTTTCCATATTGCAAAAGCCTTTAAAAGAAGTTTCAGTAGCTATTTAAGGATTGTGCAGGTGGCCAGAGCATAGCACGGGTTTCATTTAAGAGAAACATGCTGGCACACACATTGGATCAATCTGTATTGCTGATTTTACAAGAGTAATTGTCAGGGATACTGTGCCAAGAGTCATAGAACCTAGGATGAAATACTCTGTGGGGCAAATTTTGCTTTGCTACACTGGCAAAAGCTCAGCAACCTTACTGGAATTATTATGGATTGTCTTTAGGGAGCAGAGAGCAGTATCTTGGTGTTGCTGCACAATCCTGACACACAATACTCTGCAATGTTATTCTGCTAATGTATTTCTTCTCTTTTCTACCATGGTCTTGTCAATCTTTGCTTTTTTGACCTGTGTTCAATCTTTCTTGTGTACAGCATGTGTAATATATTGAATTATGAGGTCATTTTGTGGTAAGAAATTGGTAGAGATTAGATGGACATTCCACAGACTGCATTTCCATTCATAACAATTAAGGGAAAGAGTTGTCTTCTGTTTTACTTTTTAAAGAGAGAGAGAAAGAAGAGCATGAATTTAAGAAAGGTTCTTCAGCAATTTGAGGTAGAAAACCTTACCAGTGCAACACCCAGAATTTGTGGGAATGTGTATGACGAGCAGCCAGCTGGAGTGAGTCGGATTGTTGCATATGGGGTCTGGAACCAGGCCTTCTCACTTGCCCAAACGATATCACAGAGTGGTAAAATAGAGGCTCCTAGCCCAAGAGCAGGGCCGTTGATAGCAACCACAATTGGCTTCTTAAATTGAATAAAAGCTTTTACAAAATCCCTAAAATAAAAAAATAAAAGAAGGTCCTTGAATAGAGAAGTAACAATTAGATAAATACCCAAGTTTAAAGTACTTAATCTGAAAACAAATTAGAACCACAGATTAACACAATAAATGCCATGGCCCAGTTTTGTGAGGTTAGAATTACAAGATACTTTCTAGTTTGCTCATGGAAAATTTTGTTCATGTTTAGGTATTTAATCTTTCTGAGCATCTGGAATATTTTGTACTTCTGTGTATGTTGTATGTGAACTGTAATTGGAGTGCACAGACTGTTGTACTTTTTTCAGAATGGTTTAGTTAGTTTTACTTCTGGACCAGTAACTCATGAGTTTGTGTACACAGAGCTTCTCAGTATGCTCCACAATGGCTAGCCTGGATTCTGACAATCTGGTTTGGCTAACTTGATGATATTATAGTGTGAAAGCCAGAAAACTCAGAGGCGGATTGTTTTAACATTTATTCTTTTCAAAAAGTTCTCTTAAGATCAAAGAGTTGTCCAAGGTTACTGCAAGTCCCATCAAAGGGCTTGGAGACAGTAAATATTCATGGCACATGAGTGGAAAGAACAAGACCCACAAAGGGGAAAGAGGGAAATGCTTGAACAGGGGAAGAATTAGGCAAGTGATCCGTAGGGTCTTAATTGCAAATGTCCCTGGCAAAGTCATAACAAAGTAGATGCCCTTGCCTGCCTACAACAGTAAATGTGAAGTGATGGGAAACAACGGGGAAGTAAATGTGATCACAGATTCATCTGGATGAATAAACAAGAACACGGTAAATTCTGTGCAACGAGGAGATATTTTAAATAAGTTACCTACCAGTGACTGTGAAAAGACATCTGCTGAAGGGAACAGCCTATACACAAATTAGGAAAAAGCATGAGTGCAATTGTGGGCCAATTATGGGCTCCAGTAGCTCTGTGCACAGCAGGTATATGGAGGCAAACAAGATGCTCGATTACTTTAGAAAAGAGACATGGATAGATCAAATTCAAAACAAAAGAGGAGATACTGTTCCTGCCCTGGGTATTTCTTAGATCAGGAGTGCATCTTTGCTGACAGATTTTAGGAAGAAACATTTTGTCATATGTGCCCTTTGATGAATTGCATCTTTCCCACTGAGGTCAAGGAGACCTAGACTTCTGTGCCTGAGGACGGGAGGTGCCTCGAGGGTTACAGTGCCGATCTGGCAAAAAAATGGAAACAACACAATGGACATTAAATGCCCAATGAATGAATTCTGTTTTTCAGGCTATCTAGTGAAGAATTGATTTCTGACCACGAGAAAGTAAGACTTGTGGGAACTGATGTAGCTCTGTTCACATGGTGAATAATAAAACAGAAGATCAGCAGAAATACCAAGAGAGTGAAATAAGGAACATCCCATTTTTATCTAGAGGATAAAAAGGTTAAGAAGAGTTGTGGTTCATTTTTCCTTGCATAAGCAATGCTGTTCCCTTATCTTGTTATTTCTTAATTTGGTTTTGTTTTGTTTGTTTGTTTGTTTTTTAATATCTGAGTAATGACTGAATCACTGCACCTGATTAATGGCAGAATTTTGAGAACCCAGGTGGTTAAGCAAGTAAGCCTTCCAAGTAGGACTACAGATGGGAACAGGGATGTAAGAAATGACAGATAAAAAGAACAAACTATGGATAAATGGTAGAAGCAGATCTGAGGACTATGTGGAGGCCGAAGAAAACAGCCTAGTAGAGAAAAGCAGGAAGCATGTGGCGATACATGGGACTGGAATTGAATAAGGAAAAGCAATTAGGGACCGGAGAGGAAACGGTGGGATGATGGAGAGGAACAACAAAGCAGAACACATTAATGGAGGGGAGGGGTTGAAGGAAATGTGAAATCTTCATATGAGTGAGCAAGGAAGGGAGGACATGCAAATGAGAACAGAGTGGAACAGAACACTGAGAAGACACAATGAGACTCTGCCACAAGGGAAGGATGGGAAGCACAGAGGATGGTACAATGGATGAGTAAAGAACATGGCACCTGTAGGATGGAACCTTTAGGGCTCATAAGTATGTCAAATGCTATAAAGAAATTGAGCAAATAAAGTCGACCTTCTTTATTTTCTTCTGAGCACACCCTGAATTTTATGTATCAGGTGACATGACGATGCCCAACTGATGATGTGACACTGATGATGGGAATACTTTCCAGTGAGTCATTTGATTGCAGGGCTCTGTAGGCCACATATGCACAGCTGCAGTGCAGTCTGTCTGCCTCTTCCCTGCTGCAGAAGCACAATGCCAGATACATGCCTTGTTGATGGATCTGTGTCCAGTACCTGGAGAGAAGCTACAGTGCCACACATCCATGAGCCGCAAGTCTCAAAGACAGTGGATGAAGACGGGGGCCAAACGAGTAAATAATTTATTTGAGATGAGAGTTGATGAGTCTTTAAAGTTCAGTTTTAACTGGTGGTCAATATAGGTAGAAACACATAGTAATCAAGATTTTAATTTCATTTTGATACAAGTCTAATGTGATGTAAAGCAGTGGGGGCAGAGATTCATTAATGTGTTTTAGGACACTGAAAGCGCAAAGTGTACATTTTCCATGAGTTGAGTCCTTTGTTCACAGAAAGCACAGAGTGCTAAATGGAAAATGTAGTGTATTGTTTCCAGAAGTACAATAAAAATCCATTTCCAGTGGGCCTGGAGCTGACATTCTTGACAAGGAGCAGTACATTGTACCACTACTGCAAGTGTCCTAGGAGTCTAGGGAGGGAAAAACTGAGAGTCACAGTCTGACATACTCATTTAAAAGTTGTATTGGTAAGTATACCGGTATACTAAATGTGTGTGGATAAACATACAAATATCTATCAATACCTATCTACACAGTATTTACATGAATTATATTAAATTTATGTCTTCTAACGGAGTGTGAGCGTGCCTGTGTTTTCAAACAAGAAGAGTAATTTTCTTCCCTCAAGTGTTTTTTTTTTTTTGGTATTTTGTTTTTTGTTTGTGGGGTTTTGTATTTTGTTGTTGTTATTGTTTTGTTTTTGGTTCCACATTAGTAACAATCCTTCACATTAAAGAAATAAAAAAATTAGGATGTGTCCTTCAAAGGGTTTATCTTTTTTTACTATCACTACATGATATTCTAGCTATTGTCAGAATTTATTATATTTAAGAAGTACACTTTTAATTATTTCAAAATAATTAATACTTTGAGAATTAAAAAAGTATTAAAGTGAGAATCCAAACTGACATGGAGTAATTGTAAACAAGATAATTGGTAGTCAATACATGTACTGTGATAACTAAACCTGATCTTATCTTACACTAATATATCAAAAATATAAATCTGTTGTAGGACAACTTCTTTAATATTCCTTCACAGAATTGTGGCACAAAGTTTAAAAGCTCTCAGAAGAATAATTTTTGTTTGTAGGAAG
Organism: Corythornis vintsioides; assembly: GCA_025447755.1. NCBI lineage: Eukaryota > Metazoa > Chordata > Aves > Coraciiformes > Alcedinidae > Corythornis > Corythornis vintsioides. The sequence goes on along the minus strand of JAOEGS010020982.1, from coordinate 45,566 downwards.
TGGGGGGAAAAAAAAGGACCAAACCTTCTCCTGGTACAGACTAGTGAAATACCACTGGCTGTAGTGGAGTAATATTGCTTTACACTGGAAGATCTGCCAAATATGTATAAGGTGGATAACAGAAACATTTGGTGATGTGCTGAGTGATTTGTGGACTGCATGTCATAAACCCTGGATTTCTGTTAAGGTAATGTGATATATATAAGGAAAGTCACATTTTAGTTATGAAAATAAAACTACATTTACATATATATTAAGTAATTTAAGTTTAAGAAGAAGAGTGGAGACCCTTCTAGTAGGCTCTGAAATAGAGTGGCAGATTGTTACTGCAACAGAATATGGGTAAGCCATGGATCCCCATTTTCTACTGAAATTCATTAAAATGATGAACCTTAAACCAAGTAAAATATCTGCCTTTTGGGAACCACTTTAAAACATGAAGCAATAGCTGGTTTGGAAAAACAATGACAAAGTTCTATTTGAATTTGCAGGATTTTAAATATTAAATACAGAGAAGTGGAATATAATAAATCCCTATGGATATTAGCATTGGAATAAATGTGCTTTTTTTCTAATATGGAAAGGTCCAAGGTTCCTTTTACTAAGCAAATTTGTAGACTATAATTAGAATGCAATCAACACTTAAATATACAACATTTTTTGACCTGATAAATATCTTTATAATCACACACTGCATTTCATAATTTAGAGATCATAGGTAAGCTTGGGTCACCTTATAGCTTCTGCAATCCTAGTGCTTTCCTTTCTTCTGTCATTGGATAACCTGCCAATTAAATATGAGTAATCTAGGCCACTACAGAATACACTTCCCACTGCGCTGAGAAGTAAGAGTTTACTGTCATCAGCTGATGCATTGCACAATGCTCTCCGAACTTCCTTCATGATCTGTGGATAAAGAAAAGTAAACAATTCGACATGCATGCCGTTGCAATATCATTGCCCTAGCTACACAAACCTTACTGATTTTGAGAGACATTTTGGGCACTGCTAATACTTACAGCAATTATATATATATTAATATAATTTTAATATACTTAGAAGGATAACACTGAGAGTTTTATATTTGGAAGTGCTTTGTAGATGCTTCTGGATTCAGAGCTTTTAAAACTTATCTGGTTTTGGTTAATCCACGGGAAATTCTAGCTATCTTATGCTACTTGTTTGTAATTTAATAGATTCAAGTATCAAGTTTTTATTTTCATTGTGTACATTCAGTGTACATCACTGTATCCTCAACAACACAGTTACCACACCAGTAGCCTGTTAATCTCAACAGGTTGTCAGTAAAATCTGTAAACCCCAGTTGTACAGTTTTTCATCTACTTTGTTTTATGAATTGAACCAGAGCAAGGTAGGACAAGAGGACATCATATACACCAACAGGACAAACACATTATTCACTGTTCTCTGGTCAGTGATGTTGTCGAAGTCTAGAAAAGTTAGAGCAAAAGAGCCACTAGGCAGCCCTTTATGAAGGAGCCTGTGGTTTGTGAACCCAAGCAGTGCACTGCTACCTGCCTGCTTTCCATTGCTGTTGGCATAAAAATGGTATTTACTAGCTGCTGAGAGCGGGACAGGAGAAAGCAGGTGGTGAACTTTTAGATGCTTCACTTCACAAGTGCACTTCAGAACGTTTGTATGTGACAGTGGAAGTGAAGTAATTAAAGGCAGCAGAATTTGCAAATGTATTTGAAATTCTTGTGCAGGTACAGAAATATCAATCAAGTGATTTTACAAGTGCTGTTTATTCTCAGAGCCTTAGAGGCCATCTCATTTTTTTTTTGTGAAAAACCCTAAGACCTCTGTTCAAAGTTAAAAGCAAAATTTAGAAGGTGGTAGGTGTTAGAATTAAAAAGGATAGAATGTTAGAATTAGAAAAGATATGTATTTTATTTTCCTAGTTCCATAACAATGATTGTCCTCTAAGTTTATTTTAAATGTTCTGAAAATATGCTCTTTCTTAGGGAGGATATATAAATAATATCAGTGAATACCAGTGAAACATCTTTATGTACAATGAGGAGTGTTGCTTTGAATAGGATGCCATGGTAGGAGACTCTGTTCAGCAAGTTTCTTTACCATTAATATGTATTAGACCAGGCCTAATGCTTCACTTAACTGTATTGAAATCAAGATATATAATAAAATTATCAATTTCTCAAGTTACATTTTTTTTTTAATCCTGTCAATAAGATAAGATCTTTAGTTCTTTAAGAGGACATGTTATATTGCAAAATAAACACTAAATTTTAAAAAACTTCATTAAACTTCTAAGAGCTTTATTTTCATGCCTTTCACTGGTTACTGGAATTTGGTGCCCTTTGCTTTCTATGTATTTTCAATATATTATGGGGAATTTATCACTGTAATTACACAAACTATCTTGCACAGAAGCCTCTTGTTCATACAAAGAGAAATACTAATTCAAAGGTTAACTTCTCTGACTCTCTAAGGATTCACTGTTGATATTCTTAAAGGTACATAATCTGTAAATATTACAGTCAGCCAAAGTTTAAAGCCATTCAGTTGTTCTTCGAACGTCTCCACACTTGTACCTTTTCACATAAATACACCTTTGTTCCTTCCTGACTCTTTATGCAGATTCTTGAGTCCTTTCTGTTTGAGAAATGAAGGACCATGGAACCTATATGGCTGGCTTCAGGCCCAAGTACTGGCCAAAAAGACAACTTGTCCTTGTATGACAGCAAAAATACAGAGAACAGTCAACTTTTATCTGCCTTTTTTTTTTTTTTTAAAGTCAGGAGAAGTTTTTAGTAAGGAAATTGAAGGCAAACCAGTGCTCCAACACGAACGTGGTAGAACTTCAAACCCTGTAGTTCTTGTGACTAGAAATTTGAAATTCTTTTTTTATGAGAAGTGTCCTTGAGGTAGTTCTGTCAGTCTTCAATGGAAACACTAGCTGCTTGGGGTATGCTTTGTTATTAGGAAATATTTTATTATTAGGAAATAATATTCAGGGGAATATTATTTCCTAGCTCTATTAACAGTATAAACTGAAAACAGTGGATAGATCCATTTAATCTTAAATTTAAAACAGAATTTGGATCCTTGAAATATGCTGAGTTAAAGCAGCAACATCATCAATGGATAAAGAACTTCAGAAGCAGCAAAAACCCATGAGAGAAAATGCCCTAATGGAATTTAAAATGATGAAATATTTTACTTATCTATTTTAAAAGTGGCATGCCTAAGCCAATGAAATGAAAACAAGCCATGCTCTTTCATGACACTGGCTTGGAAATTTTATACAGTGTCATAAAGCATGAGAGAATTTCTGTAGAGCCCTGAAGGCTTTTGTAGGAGCCCCTCAATGGCTCGTGTGGTGCCGAGCCAGCCTGGAGCAGCGGCGCGTTCCTGTGACATCACCTGCACAAGCCACAGCTCTCACGTGCTTACCAAAAACACGGGACAAGGGTTCAGATAGAACTCTCTAAGCTTGTTTGGTTTTTTTTTTAATACAAAGAAGTACTTTGTTATTGTAATTAAATTGGTGTAAATAGCAGAGGCCGATGGTTGAAGAAAATGATGACATTTCATCTGAGGCTGAAGCAGAAAGGGAAGCAGGGCTGTTCAGGGCTACCACTGCCTTTGTATCAGCTTCACTTTTTTACAGTGCCTGTGGGCAGTGCACACCTTTTCTTTTTTTCCTAACACAGATGGCCAAGAATAACCAGACCACTATTTTAACCACACTAAGCAGTCCTGTTCTGAGAAAATAAATCATTTACTATTTGGCAAACATAGTTTACTAAAGGTCTAATAGAACTTGAAGTTAGCATTTCTTTTGACAAAATGAAAGAAGCTTTCTTAATTTTGTAGGAATTTTGTATTTGTATTTCTATTCATTGGTGATAAAAGGCATCAAAACTGAAAATGCTGTAAATGTCCCTAAAAGACCCTGTCAATTTGTGTCACCTATGGTTATGGGTGACAAAGTGCAAGGACAAGGCATATGCCTCTTTCATGTTCCTTGGATTTTTGCTGTAATTGCCAGTAAGGATGTGGAACTGACAATACTAGAGGTTCTGGATTTTGTGGTGTGAATGATCATGGGCTGCAGCCTGGACTAAGGCCAGTGAAGTCATTTCATGTTTGCCAGCAAGCAGCCTTCAGAAGGCAAAAGCTTTCAATTGCTCTCTGACTGGATGAGTTTTAAACAGACAATTTCAATGTGGGTAAGTCTTGACTTTGATTAATTCCTGATCATCCAGACCCTGTTTTCTAAATTTTCTAAAATGCGTTTCCTGGTTTTCAAGTGAGTTTCAAGAAAGGTTCTAGAAATAGTCTATGCTGATGATGCAAGATGAGGACTATTATTACACTTATTCTTCCACAGAGGTGGGGTCCTGGCATATTGAAACTTTCCAAGGAATCTAAGGGATTGGTGTGTCAGACATGAGGAGCCTGAATAAATTCACTGGCTACACTGCTGATATGGAACAGCACAGCCAGCAACTACAAGGTGTCTGTTCAGCCTGAACAAATAAGTCCTGGATTTCATACTTTTTTCAGGCACTTGAACTCTTTGTTTTAATTATGCGCAGTGCCAATTAGTGGTAATTAATATGTAGATGGAATGATGGATTTTATGCAATATGTGTTTTAAGTAATAAGTATTAAAAGCAGGTGTCTGGTGTTCTGTTTTAGTTACCAAGACAGTCCTTTTCAATATTACATAGTTTGGAATCTAGGAGTGATAGATCCATGCCCATGTGTAGGTGTGGATTTGGGAAGGGGAATCAAATTTAGGACCCATCATACCTGCCCGTGGCTTTATCTGAAACTCATTGTTATTAATTTCAAAATTACTCAGTTTCTTATTGAATAAAATAGTTTGTTTAAGCTACTTTTCCCTCAGATGGTGCTCAAACTGATATTTCATGTACTCTTATCTTGAAGTTACTGTGTAAGACAGAGCTGCACGGGCATGTCTGGAGGGCAGAAAGGAGAGATCAGCCACACTGTGAGCACCTCGTGAAGGAAATCTGTGTGCAGAATGCTCAGACAGGCAAAGCTGGTGCTGGGAGGCAGCTCCTGTTGTTTCCTCTCTGATCTATGCTACCCCCTTTCCATCAGGCCATTACTGCCCGTGTGGAACAGGGCTCAAGCATGTTCTCTGCTCTCCAGGATATGTATCCTGATGCACGCATTTATTGACACCCTTTTTGTTCTGACATGGCAATGAGATACCAGGGCATTGCTGCCCACTATGCTGGGATCACAGGGAATGGAAGGAAAAGCTTCTCAGTGACCCAGATATGTGCTGGAGTAGCACAAGCTACAAGTCCAAGTCTGACCTTAAATGTGTAATATTTGGAACAGGTATTGGGATATCATGTATATGTTGTACGACCTAATGCAATTCAGTTGAGAATAGAGCCCCTAATTGGTTAAGATTTCATGAATAAGGAATTATAATGTGATTCAGAGAAAAAGCAATTAGGGATAGAGATATACTTTTAGAATTACTGTCTCAGGATATAACCTGAAATTCTCCATATGCAACAACTAGAGCACTAATTCCAATAATAAAATGAAAGTGACCAGATTTCTCCTAAGGATAGTAGTATCAGTAACTTCCAACCCGTGAAAAACTGCTTCACATGACTCCATGCTGGTAATACTGATTCTGCCACTCCTTTCTTTACTTGTAATTTTCAGCTTCAAACACATAAATTAAAAATTATTTTCCACTGCATTCTTTTTGATAGGAATCCCAAGAAAGAAAAAGTTCAGATATATCTGAACTTCATACTTCTTTTCTAAGATAATTGATTAGGAAAATTGACATAAAATCTAGGTCAAGTGCAGTGTTTCCAAGATAGTACACTTATTAGGATGGCTTTCTTTGGCTTTTATGGCTACATGCTTACCTCTGGGGTCAGTGCATTGTTATCTGAAGTCTGACTCGACAGCAAAATATGTGTGAAACCATCTTCTTTCCGGACTACAATGTCCCTGAACCGGCAATTGCTTTCGTTCTGACGCACACTGTATCTCAGTCTCTTATCAAAGACATAATCTTTCTCTCCATCTAGTTTCCTTTTCACAGTGTTGTGTAGATTCAAGCTTCCATTGGCCAGAGAAGAACCTTTTGGACAGAGAGTCAAAGCATTATTATGTCTGTACCTTGAAAGAAAGGGAGTGATACTTTCTATTGGCTTAAACAAAGTGCAGTATTTACAATAGCCTCTAACTGCTACAGCTGATAAATATGACTGGCTAGTCAAATGTGGCCTCAAGCCATTCTTATTATTCTCTATTGCAATGTGCAGTACTTTTTCTTCTCTGATCAGACCACCTCTAGATCCAGTGAACTGCAGTATGTAGGACTGGTGCTCCTAATGGGATCAGTTTTGTTTTGAAGATGAAAGAAATTGCATCATAGTCTTTCATACAAATTTGGGGTGATCCCCAGATTTAGATGAATTTGGAAAAATGTGACATGACAGGTGTAGTCCAAGTCTCATCTTTCAAAATTACCATTTTTTCCTTTCATGGTTACCCAAAAGTCCTTATCAGTTTCAAATGACAATCTCAATACTCACTTGTTGCACATACTTGTGTGACAGTAAGTTAAGGGAGTTCTTTCTAAACGGACACAATCAGCATTCTTGTCCAGGTGTTCTTGTGGTTAGTGTTAGAAGTAGCCATTAGCTGTCCTTTTTGCTTTGATCCCAAGTTTCTGGTCATTGCATTATACAGTAACAATAACGAATTATCTTTGACTAACAGGTATGATATTTATATTGGACTTTGTACAGAGAAAATATTGATGATGCCAGTTTGAAGGGTATGCAGCAGTAGGAAAAAAAGGAAACTATAAGAAATACATAGTTCCTCCTTAAAAACAAATGAGAGTACTAGTATTTCAATTTAAAAAGACAGTTTATTCTGACACACTGTGCATGAATTGTAACCTATTACTTTGCTTATGTTTACAGTTCCTCTGCAATAGGCAAGATACTGTGATTGGCAATAATGATGAGCTGGAATGTTGGAAATATCTTTACAAGATTTTAATGGAATACTAATTACAGATGTTTCAAGCTACTGCCATTTAAAGTAAAGCAGAGATAGGTTGTTGAGGAACAGAGATCAAGTCAGTCTGTTCATTGAAACAGTTTCAAATATGTTTTTGTTTAAATGGACACGAGCCCACGATATGCCGTGTTAAGAAAGGCCAAGAAAGAGCTGAATGAAAAGAAGTTTGTTTGCTCCATTCTTTCCTCCTGTCAAAGTTGACCTGTTCCAGCTTCTGGTGTCAAATAGCCAGGAATTTTTAAAGGGCAGATGACATTAATATTAGAACACAGATATCAATTTTATTAAATGACAGGTATCTGATTAAAGAGCAGGTATCCAATCCAGAGCATCCTGTATGTATGAATGAATGTAATGGTGAATTCACATCATTTTACTCTGTAAGCCCAAATCATTTGCCCTCACTTTGGTTTAGCTATGTCTCAACTGGATGTTTATGTAGGTAACTGAAGTGTTTGCTATCTCACAGCTGGCAGTGGCTCACTGTGTGGGAAAGGCCTGCACATACACTGCAGTTGTGATCACAGAGCGCTCAGCAGAATGTCACCAGCGTGTCCTTTGGCCTCACCATGTGCGTGTGCACACATTGCCACTCACAGAAATGCATGCTTGTTAAAAAGTCTGGTATTTCAGTCAATTATCAAAATATTTTTCGTTGTTAAATTAACAGCAAACTTCAAGGCTGGAGGCAGGTGGGGGCTGGACTCTTTTCCCAGGCAACCAGTGACAGAATGAGAGGGCATGGCTTGAAGCTGTGCCAGGGGAGGTTTAGGTTGGATATTAGGAAGCACTTCCTTATGGAAAGGGTCATCAGATACTGGAATGGGCTGCCCAGGGAGGTTGTGGAGTCACCATCCCTAGTCGTGTTTAAGGAAAGACTGGATGTTGCACTTAGTGACATGGTCTAGCTGGGTGTCGTGGTGTGAAGTCTTAGGCTGGACTTGATGATCTCAAAGGTCTATTCCAGCTTCAGCAATAATTCTGTGTAATTCTGTGTAATCTAAAGCATTGTCTGTATTATACTGAATAGAGAATTTAACTGGTGCAATGCAAACAGAAAAAAATGACACTAGATCATCAATTTGAAAAATAAAATAATTTGAAGACAGCGAAATTTGAAATTTGTAATCTTGACAAGAATTGTCTACAAGTGTAGACGTAGCCATGTATTTGAATTTAAAGAATTGCAAGTATTTAGGGCGTGTTTCTTCTTTTTCAGAAATTTGCTACTGCATACCTTTTGACATATATCATCACAAAAAAAAAACAAATTGTGAAATTACTAATCTAAAACTAGTATCATTGGGAATAATATACTGAAAGTAATTATTTGACTGAAGCAGACTTTTAAATATTGTATTTTTATATATTCAATCCTTACTATTTGCTTTACCCAGCAATAAGCTACTAAAAGGTAAAGAGTTACATCTCACAAAAAAGTGTTAAGGACTTGTAAAATCAGAGGCACAAATGAACAGTGAATGGAAGATGTGTCAGGCTAACTTTACTGATCATATACCTAGTGTTGAAGATTATGCCACAACTGTTTTAAATACAGATGGTTAAGAGAATAGTAGAAGATTAATTCACACAGATAATCCAGCTCAAGAAAAAGCCTTATAGAAATAACTTTACATTTATGTTGCATTCTTATTTGAGTAACATATTCCATTTGTAAAGTAAATATCTGTTGTAAAAAATTATAGATCTTATAACAGTATTTTAACTATCTTCTTGACTGCTGCCAGAAATTTAACCAGAGGAAGGCAAGATCTAAATTAAATACAAGAGAAACGTAAGTGAAAAAGTGTAATTTCCAAGAATGGATGATTAACAGAACACTAGATAGTGAGTTAATTGTGGTATATGCCACGAGGGCTGGCAGCACCCACCCAATGCACCAAGGGAACAGGGCCTTACGGTGTCAAGAGGAAAGGTGGCTGTGACACAGGAGAACAGAGACTTTCTCGAAGCCATCTGTGCTGCATGTGAAACAAATCAAGGATGTCAGAAATTAACTAAGGAAGGTTTAAGTACCTTTAAGTGTGGTTAACTGGCTTAGTAGTATGTGACAGTCTAAGTAAAAAAAAAAAAAAAAAGAAAAGAATACAGGAGAAAATATTCCTTCCTTTAGTGGGAGTTTAATCTAATTATTTCCTTGTTTTTAATCAGCAGTAGAACTTGCGGCATAACTAAAACCAGAGTGATATTTAGGAGAAGTTTCAATATTTTTAAAGGGAATTTAAGACACTCCCAGACCACTTCTGCATCTAGTAATCCCTCTCTAAGAACAGCTGTAAAAGATGCTATTTAAGGAGAAAATGCAGGCTTGGCCACTTTCTGCAGTCTTTTGCCAAGTATCATCTCTAAGTGTTTTTACAGGAATATGAAGGGATTCATCCTTCCTGTGTCCTTCAGCATGTGCTCATGGACCTTTTCACGGATTTCTCTAATCTCTCTTTTGAGCTTGTTGATGATGTCTTTCTCCACAGCTTCCTGTGGTATGAGTTTGGAAAGTTATGTAGCCACTACACAGAGAAGAATTTTCTTTCATCTGTACTTTTATCTGATGTTCTACCAGTTTCAGTGAGTGGTCCCTATTTCTGCTATTGAGGGATTTAGTGAACAACAGTTCTGCATTCCTCAGTCTTCCCAATAGCCTTTCTCTGTGTCCTTTCTGACTTTCTTGTGGTAATGGTTAATACTGCACACACTTAAAACCAGTGTTCTGTTGATAATTCACTAATAATTTCAGGCTTCTCCAGCTAAGGGAGCATCTGTAAGATATCTAAAAGCAATGCGTTTTTATCCAAACTGAGAAAGCAAGCATATTTGGTTGTCTTTTACTGCCAGTATTGCTCCAGAATAAATAAAAGTAGAACAAGCTAAAAAAAACCAAGAGGAAGCAGTGACTAACTTCATAGAGAGTATTTAAATTAAGGGCACCATGAGACTACAAAGATTTTTGTAATAGGGAAAAACAGTGGTTAGTGATACATGACAGGCAAAAATTCATCAGCAGATGGTACAGAAATAGAGTGATGTAGAAAAAAGAAAGAAAATTAAATAGGGATGTTTTTTGATGCTGTCAAGTAACTTGACAAAACAATCACTCTCAATGACAATATCTGGAGAGAAACAGAAATGTCATAACAGAAGACAATAAATATAATCAGAAAGAATGGTATTGTGTTGGCTTCTGAGAGCATCTGTGGATGTTCTCGCACAGAGTTTTTCAACACTTGCCAATTTGCAGGCCCTGCAGTAACTGTCAGTAACTGTGACTGTGCTTCCTTAAGACAGGATGTGTAGAAGGTAGAAGTTTTGGTAAGGCAGGTCTTCAGCAGGGACCTTTAGCAAGGCTCCAGGTTTCCTCTAGGGTGCATATATGATTTTGTGCATAGATTTGTTAGTATACAGTCATATTTCTGGGGTAAATAGCTTACTGGTGAGAGTTTCATCTCTAGGCTGAGCAGAAAACACTTGCACCCAAGGTGATGTACACACAAGACCAAACACAGACTGGTGGAATTCCATTCAAGGAATCATCAAAAAACAGTTTTTTTTCAAAAAGGTATTATTTGTTTCAACAGAGCTGGCATACCACAGACAAGCAAAGTAGGTATTTTTTCATTGGTTACAGTTTATGAATTTCTAATTATATTGTTTGGTTCAATACACTGGTTTTTAAACATTATTATAACACGAAAGACTTCTGGGTCACGTTGATGGGTTTTGGAGTCCTTCATCATGGGCTAGGCTGGTAGCAGAGCTGGGCCTACAGCAGGGTTTAAAACTGCAGGGAATTGTTGTGTTTACTGAATCTAGGCTTCAGCTCAAGACCAGCTTGAAATTTCTATATACATTCTCGATTACTTAGCTGTGAAATGAGTCTGACATTTATCTGTCCTCCACAGAAACGATCTCAAAGCTGACACAAATGTCTACTTCAGCAAATTCTGCAGGGGGCTGCCTGGGAGCCACAGTTTCTGGGAGCCAAACCCAGATCCTGTAGGCTCCCTCTTTGTTCTGCATACAGTGGCCGGGCTCCCTGGGGGTGCTGATGGGGCAGCCGGGCTGCCCAGCTCCAGCTTCAGTGGCAGGCTGCCCAAAACCACTGGCAGGGCTGGCTGCCTGAATGCTGAGCAGGGAGTTCTGCCCAGCAGACTGCCACACTGCTCCTGCTCTCAAGGGACAAAGCCTTGGGACCTTGGCTCAGATTTGGAGATAGTTTTGAAACCCAAGATGTTTGGAACAAAACTTCAGTTATTCAACAAATGGGTATTTTTCTCTGAAACTTTCTTCATTTGTAATTAGTAAAATTTCAGACTGGTTTTAGCGGGACGTTTCTCCCAATTGTGTTACTACCAGGACACGTGGCACAATCACACTGGCATCTTCTGTGCTCTCTGCCTGCAAGTGTTAAGTACTGAGGTAGTTCAGTAAATTGCTGGACTTGTTGAAGAGTAGTGCAGGTTTCTTCATTTTGACATTTTAAATGATGCAAAATCCTGTATCAGGAAATGTGACTTCTCTCAAGCTCGTAGGGCTGGTATTTTTGTTACGACCCTTCAGCACCAGTTTCTGTCTACTCTTACTTTGTAGTCTTATCTCTCCTCTTCATAGTTTTCTCCACTATGTGTGTCGTGGGTATTGAAAAGCAAGACTGAAGATCCCTCCAAAGTCTTCTGACCTTGGGAGTGCTGCTGAGAAGGAGATTTTCAGGCAAGAACCAGGTAGAGATTTAAGATCTTTTGCTTTTGCCTAGAGGGAGGTCAGAATGCAAGAGAGAGAGCAAAATACAGAGTAGAAGTGATGAATCTGGAGAATGCAAAAGCATCATAAAGAAGTGCTTTACTGGAGCTGCAAACATCAGCTGTTCGGCCAGGAGCCCTCTGTGTGTGGCAGAACACCTGGCTGCTTAGACAAAGCAGTTTTCTACTGAAGTAGAGCTCTCTTACAGGGATTATTCAAACAGGGGCTGGTGGATGCCATTCATTAGCTCCTGTGGGGACAAATGAAAGGCTCATTTGACCTTACAGTGGCCCTTTAGTCCTTCATTAAAAAAATAACATTTTAAAATATGGAAATGAATGCACTTTAAAGATGCAGCTTGTGTCAGAACTTCCCAAGTGAATAACATAAAACAAATAATTAAAAAGTTTAATTAGAAACAGTAAGAAAGCAAAGAAAAATAACTTTATACACATCTGTAATTAGATATGCAAGTCTTTTTAAAGAAGCAAGTGACTTTTTAAGAAGTCTCATAGGAGCTCAAACTCATCAAAATACAAAAACCTGCACTCTCAATTTGAAGTGTGACTGACATCATCTGGATTACTTAGTTTTAGAGTGCAACCAGTAAGACAAGGGAAGGTCAGTTCTGCTTCCCAAACCAAGTAGCATTTGCTAGGTTGCCAGCAGGGTGGAAGATGGAAAGTGGGGTGATACAACTTAGGTTAACTTTTGAGAAGTTCTTGGCAGGGCAATTCACAAGAAGCTGTTAAGGAAATGAGTACTATCATGGGCTACTGAAAGTGGCTAGTAAAAATAAAAAATAGGAATAAATGGTTGCTTTTCATCATGTCATTCGATTAGTAGTTGGCTGCCCCAAGGACCTGCAGAAGGATTAATATATTTAATGTGCATATTAATGAACTGGGAAGAGAAGTATGAGAGGAAAATTTGAAGGGAATACAAAACAAAGACAGTAAAAACAAGGGAAGATTTTGAAGAGCTTCACTGAGTCATAAGAAAAAGGTGAACTGGCAATAGTAAAGCAGATTAAATGTATAATGAAAAGGATCATACATATAGCTGTGTTCCAAATTAACTGTTACCAGCAAGGAAAAAAAACTCCTAAGAACAACTGTGTATCACTTAATGAAAACTTTTATGCAGTGTGTAGCAGCAGAAAAAATTATTCAGAAATAGTTGTAGTGCCATTGTATCAGTAAGCAGCAGGAAACCATTTGGAACAGCTCCTGCTGTTTCTAAGAGGTATTAAAAAAAATCCCACACACCAAAAGCACAAGAGGGTACTGAAAGCTACAAAGTATCTGAAAAGACTTCCATGTGGTAGGAAGAGAGAAAAGGCCTGGGCTGTCTACTGATGGAGAGGATGTCTTCTACTTTGTCCCTTCACAGAAGGACAGGACCTTATTCAATGAAAGTAAAGGCCCAGAAAATCCAAACCAAACCCCAAAACCATGTTAAAATAAAATATGCATCTCATTGTTAATTCCTGAAAATTATTGCCACAAAGCACCATCAAGGCTTTAAATTTGGTAGTATTTAAAAAGAAACACAAACAAAAACAACCAAAGAGATTGCCCCATATGGATAATAAGCTACTTGGTTCTATTAAGCTGAATAGTATTGATAGAGAACATAAACCTTTATTCTCTCAGAACTAAGCCAATCAGTAACTATGAGGATTAGAAAGCATTTTCTCCTTTTTCTTCTTGTTCACTTCCAAGGCTGTTTGTACCTTCCTGTAAAGTGACTTCTGATGTATCACTTGGCATTTCTGAGTACTTCTGAATGTGATGAACATTAATACAGAGGAATGTGAATGTTATTCAGCCAAGCGTTCCAGGATACTAGTCAGAGTGATATTAATTCTGTTTCTAAAATAATCCTGATCCTTCTAGACCACTGGGTACTTAAGCACACATATCTGAGAAGTGATTTGTTACTTGGTGATACACAAACACAAAGTTGCATTATTATACATACCTCAGTTGCCATTCCCATTCCCCACAAGGACGTTACACTGCAAAGGGATGTCACAAAGCCCTCACCGCTTCACATCACTCCGTGGGAAAAGGAAGAAGCCAACTGATACATAAATGGTACCACATATGGGGAAAGAGCATGAAGCTTGTTTATGTGCTTCTCACCACATCACTCGAGTAGCATGACAATGACTTCTCCCCGACTGGACTCAGTTTGCAATTGCTGCAGTGAACACCCCCTTCCATCCCCCCAAAATCTGTAGTTTAAATCACATACCAATTCCATTCACAACTGGTGAATCATTACTAACTTCCAACACGCTCGGCAAATTTTGTTCTCCTTCGTGATCATTTAAATCCATGTTTTGCTGTTGTGAGCCATTCCCAAAATGTCTAGAATCTTTTTCATGATTACCATCTCCATTCTGCAGACCATTATGTGGCTTTTTCAGTGGCATGATCTGTAAACCGCTGGGAGTAGTTCGGTAAGTCACAGTTTTAGCAGCCCTGTCATTAGCAGATGGTGGTTTTGCTGCATATCCTCTTTTCTGTTTTTGAAGAGATGGATTAATTCTCTTCCTTTTGTGTGTTGACCCTTTAGACTTCCCAGATTCAGCAGGTCTGTGTGGAATTTTCTCAAGAGACGACCCTCGGCTTTCCCGTAAGAATTTGGGGGCGCTGGCCTGTTTCCCGTGCCTCGCTCGCTTCTCCCGGGGAACGTGCAGTCCATTGAACTCATCGATAAACTCCTCACAATGGAGTAGGTGATGTTCAGGTTCCCAGGTGTCTTCATTGCTTCCGTAGCCTTTCCATCTGATTAGATATTCCCATTTGCCTTTTTTGTTCTTTCTTTTGTCTACAATCCTCTCTACCTAAAAGAAAAAAAAACCCAAAATATCATATTAGAAATAAAAGTTTAGTCATGAAATTTTGTTCTCCACTTACAGCTAGGAAGGCCTCCCTGAGAAAGGCACCTTAGCATTCAGGAGACTCTCCTAAAGTACAGTGCCTAAAATATGAACTGCCTCTGACACAAAAGCCAACCCAGACTACCCAAAATGCAGAACCTGTGTTACAGATTTGAATTTACCTTATCTTCATAGGCTGCAGTTCGACACTATTCCCATTGGCTCCCATACAAACCATGCTGACTGCTGAGGAGAACCTTCTTGGTGTGTGTATAAACTGCTTCACATAACGTTTAGGAATCAGTGTTAGATGTTTCTATTGGAGAAAGAATTCCCATGAACAAACCTGGCAGTACAGAAGGGGAATGCAGCAGCCCCAAAGGTATTTTGCCAACAAGGCCATTTCCTCCTCTGAAAACACTGAGATATAAATATGTGATCAAGTCTGATCTGGGAATCTGTACTAGCCACAATGTGAAGAAACAAGAGAGCCTGCAGATCATTAATGACAGCATGATTTATTTTAACATCTGCTTGCAAAATGAGACTATTACTGTTACATTTCTCAGCTACCTCTTGTTTGAAAGAGCCCAATAAAGCACCTTTCCCTATACTGTTAGCTACTGATCATTATCCAGAATCCACACATGGACTATGTGCCTATACTTGTGTCTTGAAACTAACTTGAACAGAGAACTGATTATTACAAATTACAATATTCTACACCAAAGATCTTACAATCATGAGTGTACATCCACTTTGATACTTCCAACTTACAAAAATGGTATTCTTTATGCATGTAGTATTTGTGACTGCACCAGTGTAAAAAAAAAAAAAAGGTAAATGTAAAGATATGAAATCAGGATTCTTACATTAAAATTAGAAAAAAAAATTAGAAATTTCATTAACTTCTGTTAGAGAATGACAGTTTAAGGAACATTTCTGCACCAAGGGATAAGGGACTATATTGGGACTGCAAGCTGAATATGAATTAACCATACTGTGCTGTTGTGGCAAACAGATGGTACAACTGAAGAGATATTTGTGCTATCCCAGCTCTGGCAAGATCTCAACTAGAGGGAGAGTGCATATGAAAACCCAAGCACAATTAGTGGACAGCAAGTCATGGGCTTCAATTGCATCAAGTGGCATTTATAGCAAGTCATTAGGTAGTATCATGTCAATGGTATTAAGAATGAAGCATTAGAATAGGTAATGTGGGGAAAGTATGAAGGGGTTTTAGAACAGTTTGTGTTAGACAAATGTCATTGATGGAAAATTGGGTTATGATGAGAAGCGTCTCTCAGGTTTTATTTTCTGATTCTTTAATTAATTTTTTTTTTTTAAATGTGGCTTATGTTGGCTAAAGATGCCACTAATGAAAAAGAATTGTTACCATTACCCAAAAGCACTATTGTTAATTTAGAAAAATAAATAAATGGATAGCTAATGTAATAGCTTTCATTGCTCTTCAAAGAAAAATCATCTCATGTGAAGAACAACAGTAGAATTTGTATGGAGAATTTAACCTTGAGAAGGGCAATCACAGCAGTGTAAGTAATTGTTCTTTTTAGGTCCCCTGTTAGAGTAAACCAATGGATTAATTCTGTCTGTTCACTGGCTGGAACTGTACATTCATAGAAATCTTGGTGTGTTCCCCAAAGGAATCTAAATGTAATTAGCAACTAAACATTATACTTCTATCTCAATTCATTTACATGGGAGCTCTGCTAATATATCTGTGTGAGTCATAGTGGACAGATTTCCTCCATCTCTAGGGCACTCAAGTGCAGCATCCCAAACAGCTCGTTCCTGTGCTGTCTTACAAGTATCTGCACAGAACCACTGCAGAAATAAAGTGAGGCATTCTCTTTACTCTCAGTTTCACAGTCCCCTTCAAGATTGCTCAGTGTGGCAGAACAATTAGTTGAAGCCTTGCTTAGAACAGTTTGAGATCCTTTGTCTGCAAAGAGGGAAAAGTCCTCACAAAAAAAATGTGCTGGCTTTTTAAATTTTTCTCTTATTTGGGATGTGTGGCTTTCAAATGTCAGACTAATTGAATTATTATGATCTTGTTGACTTTATAGAGAGCAGCTGTCCAAATTATCCCTGGATTTAAAATACTTCTCATCCTCCTATCTGGGACTAGTTAGAAAGACTGTACATCAAACCATGGAAGTCTGTAGTGGCCCGTGGGTTGTCTGTGGATTTGTTACTTTAATTACTGCAGCTCATTATACCAAGGAGCAAAACATGTGTGTATACATCTATATCTATATCTATATCTATATATTCCAGGGAAAAAATTAAATTGCTGCTGAACTCAGCAGACCACAGCTATCATTACTATAGAGATTTTGGTTTAATGCTATTATGGCTGCACTACCTAAACAATACATGCATTCCCCTCCCTTTTAAATTCAGGACTTTGAACTTGGAACATAAACTCAGTGTCAGATTGATGCTAACTTGGAGTAAATTGACTTTCTTTTGAGGGATTACACCAATTGCATTCCCCTACTTGATTACTGAAGGAAGAACCTCACAAAGGACAGCCAAGTACCTTGACATTTTCAAAATCACATACAAAACCCATCTCTTCAACCTCATAGTTTTTGCTCATGCACGTATCTTTAACTGTACTGCTTCCTCGTTTTCTTGTTATTGCTCTGCTACAAGGAGGAAAGGTGAAGGGAAGATGTTTTCATGGACAGGATTTTTTAATACAGAAAGCACTCAAGGATTTTGGTGATGAGACATTACATATTTCAATTAAAAGGATGAAAGGATAAAGCATTTAGTGGTGTTTGTTCCTGAGAAACAGAATACTGTCAATGGAGAATGTGATTAACCAGTTCAACACATCATGAAGGGAGAATAAAAGTATTTATGAAATTGGGTCAAATTTAAAAAATGGTTTCAGAAAAAAACATTCAGAAACCAAATATATTTGGGAAAGACAATTATGAAACATTTCATTAAAGCATTTTCAGAACAAAACCATCAATTTTCACTTCAAATTTAACTAACAATATTAAAATAAAGAGGGACTAAATAAACTTAAGACAAAATGTTTTGTTCCTGGTCAACCCTCTTTTTGGTTTATTGATTTGCTGGGAAGAAAAAAAAAAAAAAAAAAAAGTGATTTGATCCAAAATCAGTTATTTTATCTGAGTTTTTGGTTTAGCCACCATACCCACTGGCTTGACTAATGAAACATAAAACATCCAAGTAGATATTTGCCTCATCCTCATTAACGCCTCACTGCTCGTTACTGAATATATTTGAGAGTAGCATGGAACATACTTGATGTCTCAACATGGTCCCTTTTGTTCCTGGAACTTTTAAGTTCTTCACTGGTATTTATCTCCTTCAGAGTGCCACTGTGTTCATTCACTGCATACAGAGAAATGCTTCAGTGTAGCCATAAATATCAGGTTTTTACCCTTGCCTGGTACTGTCTGTCCCATTTACCTTCTATTCACCGTCTACAGTAATAACAAACATCAATATTTTCTTTTACAAATGATGTGTGTTTGTTTTAACAGTCTATAAAGTAATAATATTTCTGCATTTATGTAAGGTTACACAAATTCATATTAGTTTTCTTAGTGAGAAATAATTCTGTGACAGATAGTGATGAATAGTAATATAA
>JAOEGS010020982.1:0-27154 GCA_025447755.1 Corythornis vintsioides | reverse complement strand
ATTCCTTCCCTAGAACAAGCAATGCAATAAGCAAAGTTCTGAGAATACGCAGAAAATACCTATGGCTTCAATGTCTGATTTTCCGTTTTCCCCCTTAGTTTTGTCTTTAATGAGAACTGAATAAAATCTTCCCAAAAGTGACCTTGGTAGTTCCAGTTTGCCAAATCCCTGAATTCAGTGAGTTGCTTTGGAAACCTAAGTAGTTGAATTTAATAAAAGTGAAATAACCACAAACAAAGTTGGCAGGGTTATCACAGTTAAGAGAGTGCTGCAAGTCACATTCACCGTTACTTGTCTGGATTCTCTCTCTCCCTACCCCTCCTGGCTAATTTTGGATGAATTAAGGTGCTGATACTTTACCATATAAATATGTTTAAAGAGAACAAATAGAATAAGAACATGGCATCTGTACAAATGTAGTTGCAACACACTTTTTAGCTTCCAGCTAGTCCTAAACCTATCTCCATGCATAGCTGTACAAAGCAGGATGAAAAGTCATAAATAAAAGCCTTTAAAAATATATATTTGTATTTTAAACTTAGCATGAAAAACAAAACAAATGAATCAGATACAGACACACATCTTCCTTCCCAGAAGAATCACCATCACAATCACTGATTCAATAGCACAGTGTTATTGTCCACTTATTAAAAAAAATGACATCTAAGCTAAGTTACAAAAGGATAATTCCTACTAAATTATTTCTACAGCTATAACTGTAAAGTCAGAGCAGAGTAGCCTCATCTCACAGCTCACAGGAGCTCTAAACAGCATAAATAAAAATCCTAATGCTCCCAGAAAACACCTTCTAGGAGAGCAGTAAAATTCCAGAAAGGCTTGGAAGACTGCGTATCTACTTAGTGACTTCCAAAATAAGTACATGTCACCTCCTCTCCTTGCCATGCATAGCTATGTAAACAATTGAAACTGTAATCTGTGATGCTCAGATGGTCTCTGTTACTGTACTGTACAGAGCAGCAGACTGATTTAATGGCATACATTAGAAAAACTGCTTTTCATTACTATAAATTACAGCACTTGTACTGTTTTCTGTGTTGTTTTTGTTTTTTTTTCACTGGAGTTCTTCGTCCCATGTTGTGCCTCGGGGTGTTAGAAGGGTATTTGAACAAAGTGCCAAGTAAAGAAAGGCAGTAAGATTTCTGAGAGAGATAAAGGCCATCTGATTCAACATGTTTGTCTTTAAAAAAATTCATTATTGTCCCAACTTCCTCCTTTTTTGTTAACAACGCTTTAAGAAAAAATGCATTAGTTGCAAATCTCGCGACTGTATACCAGCTTGTAAATGTAACTTTTATGTTTTTCTCTTGTATTTGTATTTAATTTATCAAAATCTGGTAACTGAAGCATTTGTTCCAGATGTACAAAAAATAACGACACCGTATCTTCACAAGCTGCTGGTATTCATGTTCGAAAAATAATAGTGGAAAGGATGCTGGGGCTCTCTTCAGAATCTGACCCACAGTTGAAAAATGGAGTAGATCCAATCAATGTGTCAGCTATGAAACCCCCTCAGTAGTAAACTACCTGGAAGGTCAAAATGAAAGTGAAAGGGCTAGATAGCAATGAAAATGAGAGGGAAGACATTCCTCATCTGAATTATTCACAGGCAAAACATCAAATGACATCTTCCCAGGAAGTTCAGTGAACACCCTGTTAATGTCAAGAAGACACTGCTTTTTATTCAGTTCCTTTTTTCTCTTTTTAAGCATATGGCTTTAAAATTTTCTACAATCTTCTTAGAATCAGCAGAGGTGTTAAACTTGCAAGGGAAAATCTGAAAATTCTGCATTTTCACTAGAGAAAGGCTATTGGCCTCCTATTATAAATGGTTGCGAACCACTCTGTTAGGTGTATGTGTCCTTCAAGAAAAGCATGTGAAGACTTATGACAGAACAAATGAATGCTGTAAAAACTCTCCTTAGAGGAACACTGGAAGGGTTTCCTTCTCCTGTGTGATTGAATTGTCCAGGTCTATACAGAAACCCAGACACGTGCTGCAGATTAGTTGTATTTTAAGGTAGTGATGAGGCAATGAAAAATTACTCATATAAGACTCTTCTGGACCCAGTATTTTGCCTGTGTAAATAAACTGTTGGTCACCTTCCCTGGCATCCAAGTATCCTAAAGAAACAAAGATAAGCCTCACTCCGTGCTTCTGCAAGCAACATTACTTCCTCTTTGTGTAAGGGGTCTTCTGGCAGAAGGAGCTTGCCTTTATAGCTTGCCTTTATTACCAGTTGAGATCAAATGAAGCCCTGACTGATGATCTGCAGGAAACCATCCAACTACAGCTTCTATGTAAACTCCTATCTCTACTGACAGACACTATGCTTTCTTGGAAGTCCCACCTTTCTCTGAAATTCAGTCTCACCAGAACTGAAATTCTGGTCTGGTCCCTCAGTTGTTCTTGTCTGGCTCTAATCTGCCCTGGTGCCACCTCTCCAGTTCCACACAAGGGCTGTGTTTCCCTGCTCAGTACCATCTGTCCTGATGCTGACTATACTAACAGGACCCATTCTTGTGCCCTTGTCCTGTCCTGTTTTGTTCAGGGAAGCTCTCTCCTGCTCAGAACTTAGCAGTGCTCAAATCTCCCAGTTTAAGCTATTTTCCTCTCCCACTATAAATTTAAGGGTGCAATATCAATTGCTTTTATTAGGATATTTATGTGTGTGTGTGTCAACAATAGCTGTAGGTTAAGGTAATCTTGACATTATTCTTGATATGGAGGATTTTTTTCCTTTGCAGTCCAAGTGTGCACCCATGCCATCAAGAGAACTGTTATGCAATGTGGGGGAGACCTCTTTAGGACTGTTCCTCCATAAATGGTTTAAAAATTTTTCACTTACAAACATTAATCAACACACACAACATATGTGGCAATCCAAAGAACATGGCAGTTTCTATTTATTTTAAATTATTTATTTATAATTATGCATTTAATTTATCAAATCCCCATTTTCTTTTGCACAATAAATCAGTTTATGATTGTATTTCAGTGCTCATCTTTCTTAAGGGAAGGAAAACACACCAAATTCATCATATCCCTTTGTTAAAAAGCAGTCAGTTCTGAACACACCCTCTACAAACTTGCTAGCACCATTTATTTCAGAATGAATCTGTTCGAATGCTATCTACAGCATTTGAATTTGATGATAAATGTTTGCTTTTATTTCAGTACTAAAGTACAGCTGGTAATTCTTACCGTACTGCTAAATTTGTTTTGTACTTCATAGAGCACACTTCAAATTTAGAAACAACAGATACTTTCCTGGTTTGTAGACCAACAAAGTAAAAAATAAATGCTGTTCCTATTTACTATCATAAAAGAAATTTAAAAACACAGTGCTTGCTGCTAATCTAACTGAATTGAGATGTAGATGAAATGTGCTTTAAACAGAACTGTTCTTGTACAGTCTATTTCAGTGACAAGCAAAGATGACTAAAAGATGAATGAGAAGTCTACATTCAAGGAGACAAAATATTTTGCTGAGCTCTACCAAGATCTGGCTGTTTTGGATAGATGTATGGCTTTCAGCTTTCTAATACTGTGCACTACTTCCTCAAATGTTTCTCTGATGAATTCAATGGGATTCTCCAGTTTTATACTATCTGAGAATATATGTATGGAGAATGTATGTGTTCGTCACGAAAGTAGAATTGAACACAATCTAGTGAGGACCTGATTCTGCCTATACTTCCTTTACATGATCACAACTCAGCAGAGGCGTTCCCAACTTAGTTAGATACAAGTAAAAGCAAAGTTGGAATTCCTACAATTTAAACCAAGAGGTTTTTTACTTTTGTTTTAAAGACAGTTTATAGGAAGAGGAGCAAGACTCGAAGAGACTTCTAAGCACACCGGTGTTTATATGAACACATCACAGTGCTTTGAGGATCTGCCTGGAATTTGTTAAAAATACTCGTGTTTACAAACAGATGTGAAAATGTGTAAGCAGTAGTTAAGAAGTAAAAATATGACTATCATTAAAGGTGTTTTTCACCAACATTAAAGAAAGGCCAGAAATGCAGGAAGAAATTATTAATCTACATTAAAAGCTGCACCTGAAATCATTAAAAAAAACCAAACCAGTTTTCTTTTATGTTCACTTGCAGTTTGCTCTCCTTTACCTCATTTGGTTTTAGCTTATTTTAGTGTTCTGTTGTACATTTCACTCAAGTTTTTTTCTACACCACATGAGCTTCATTCACATTCAACTCTAGGACAGGACTTCACCTCAACACTTCTACATACATCCCAAAGCTTAGCCAGGGGTGAAGATTCTGCCTTAAAATACAGTGTTTCTGCTGTAATACAGTGTAAAGAAAGACCTGGACTACTCTGCTGTACCACCCTCAGTGACTCACTGCTTCACAAATGCTACTGCTACAACTGTCACAAAATAGACCACATGTTCTTGTGTGGTAGGTAGAAAAGGATGTTCTGTAAACTTGAGCACAAAGAAGTGAAAGGCCAGGTTTTGGGAGGCTGTTCATCACTTGGTGTAACCTTACATGCAGGCGCCGAGGATTTAGGACGTCAGTGTGAACATGAGCTTCAGCTCTTCAGAGAGGCTTCACCAACTTAGTATGACAACTGAGGAGAACTGTCCAAGTGCAGCTTGCTGGCTTTGTAGAGCTTACAGAGCTCTACAGGGAGAAGAGAGACATGCTGTACCCTCCTGTTAATGAGGGTGCTACAAGGTGACAGCGCTCAGTCTAAGTGGCCACTTTACAACATGCTCTCCTTACCAAAGTTTTTAAAGTGAATTTTACAGTGATCTTTGTATGAGGGCAATGTAACAGCTTTGCAGGTATTTTCAAGGAGCATTTTCCATACTGAAATGATAGCTTGGTAAAAATTAAGGCTGTGTGTTTGAAAACAGGACAAATGGACAATTAGGGCACATATTAGGTAGTTATTGCAAGATATGAGGGTATGAAGAGTCTCCACTGACAGAATGTGTTTTCTAGCTACTGTACACAGGGAGATGCACGCACGTTTGAACTGATCAATATATATTTGACAGAGCAGCAAGTCAAAAAGAATTCTCAGCTTACAGGCCTGAATGTGAAGGAGGATGGCAATCTCTACCCTTTTGCTGAGACAGAAGGAGGAGATGAGGAACTCTGTCCATGTCCCATTAATGGCTGGAGAGGGCCGAGGAGATGTCAGGAGAATAAATCATATATCCATTTCAAGCTTGCTATCCAAACTAGACTAGGAGGCAACTGCTCTGGAGCATCAATATAGCAAAGGTAGTAACAGACAGATTTATGAATAATACCATGCAGAGATGGTTTTAGAAGGAAAGGGCTAAAAATAGATAACTTTGTACAATATAGAAGGTTTTCTTTTGAGTGAAAAGCTGAAGTAGCAGTTTGCAAAGTAGTGTGATAATGAGACAAAAAGTCATGAAACACAAAGGTTTCTTTCAGAATTCAGTAGAATTCTTCATTTTCTTGGTTACACAAATGAAGCTAATGTGATGTCAGAATACAGGAATGAGCCAAAAAGAAAGGTAGAGCAAAAAAAAATGAATAAAGAAACATACTCAAAGGAACTACAATGGCATGATAGGAGCACAGAATTTAATAACTATCCAGGATGCCAGTACAACATCACAGAAAAAATGGCACATAACATTTCAAAAATTATCTGTGAAGGAGTAACTGTCAAAAAGGAAGAATAATACATCATTATACCCTCAGAAGTAACATTAAGATAAGCAGGGTCAGTAGGCCAAGTTCTGGCCTCAATTATTGCAATGGTTTTCACTGCAGATTTGTGTTCAAGATCTGAATTTTGTCCAGTATAAAACCAACTTACTACTGTTGCCCAGAAGGAACAAACTATCTTATGGACAGTAGTAAAGGCAGTTATGAAAGCTGTCAGCATTCATCAGATGGATGCATTTTAAATCTTGTGAGAGTGCAGATAGTTAGAATCCACATTTAAAAAGTGGAGACAGTGCTCTAAATATGGAGATGCAGAGGCGTATTCATTGATTTAACATAAGAGTGTGTTTTGGAGCAATTAGATGGACTCCATGTGAGGAGGACGTTTGCTTACAGTCTGGATGAAAGGCACTAACACATCTGTGCTGGTACAAATGTCTGCAGTGAGTCAGACTGACTACACCACACAGCATGGCAGGCTCTGGCCACATGCTGCAGTGAAACTCCTCTGGCAATGGCAGAATCCCCTGGAAGCTGCTACCAGAGTGGTGTGCTGTGGAGGAGACAATCCCAGGTTACCTTTCTGCTATCCTCAGACTTTCCTCTTGAAAGCTGACTTTGCCAAGAGATAGTCACCATTCCTTGACCTCAGTGTTTCAGCCTTGGGAATTCACTCACACTAAGGAAGTGTTATGTGATGAGTCCCAAGTCTTTTAGATTGTAAATTTACTGATGATGGGTTTCAGCCAAGTGTGGGCAGTGCTTCCAGCCAAAGGGACTGCTACACACTGGAATCCATTACTTCTGGAATCCATTACTTCTTTCAGGGAGGTTCCAAGGAAGAGCACTGGGGTTTCTACACTGGGGTGGAGAGGTACACATCTTGCCATCCTGCTCAAAGGGCCTGCCAGAACACTCCAAGGGTTACTGTGGAGATATGTGCTGTGTGCCCATGCTGATGGCTGTCTTCTCCTTCTGTTCATAGATCATGCAGACACACCAAGCGTCAGGGTGAAACTGGAACTCGGATGAGGCTGAGGAACCATTTAGAAATGTCTGTGCTTGAAGCAGTACTGAATATGTAAGTAGTGAATATATTACTGAGTAAATTTTCCATCTATTTGTTAGTCAGATTTCTAACTTGGCGGTTGTGTTGA
This sequence comes from Corythornis vintsioides, assembly GCA_025447755.1. Classification (NCBI taxonomy): domain Eukaryota; kingdom Metazoa; phylum Chordata; class Aves; order Coraciiformes; family Alcedinidae; genus Corythornis; species Corythornis vintsioides. The sequence continues at coordinate 20,300 of JAOEGS010020982.1, read as the reverse complement.
TACCTCAGCTCCTGGTTGCATTTACAGCAATGATGTGGCAAAGGGCTTTGTTCCATGTGCCTCCACGGAACAGGGCACTGTATTTTTACCAATGTAGGGTTCTGAGATTTATTTCCTATGTTTGTCTCCCTGGGATTAGGTTACTGTATGTTCTCTCTGTGGCACTATGCCAGTCACAAACTGAAGCATAGAAGGCTGCAGCTGTCTGCTTGTTATTAATTGAGGGTTAGTGCAGAGAACAACACACACTGGTGCTCCAAAACCCAGACTGTTTTCCAGATACTTTATGAATGGAAGCTTAGATCACACTTCAGTATATGAAAACTTTGAATCACAATAATACTAAGATCCCACTTGCAAATGGTTTATGAAATTACAAAAATAAGTTTTAACAAATGGCTAATAAGTTGTTAGAGAGTCTTATGAATCTGGCCACTAATTAGTCTTCTAATGAGTCCATGATAATCTTCTGACGTCCTCACTGTCATCCCTAGCACAAACTATACATGTAGTCAAAAACTTTAACAGATGTCCCAAGAGGCTGGGGAATATGGAGATGCCCAGAACTTGACTAACCAAGACCCTGAATAAGCTAATTAAGCTGATGCTGCTTTAAGCAAGTGGTTGGATCAGATGATCTCCAAAAGTCCCTTCCAGCTTACACTACTCTACAATACATACATTTTGCCTATTTACTAATAATTTATTAATTCTTTAGTAATTTCCTTCCACTTGGAAAAGCAGCTGAGTTCTACGCAATCTGTGGAAGCGAGTGCATGAACTGACTCAGTTAAGCTGAGTTTAGATTTACCAGGCAGCTCTGAACTTCCTTCTTTCCTTGACCTGATACCACTGGCGTTTGTTGGCTTCCAGGTCACATGGCAAGAGCAATCTATTCTCTGACATGTGCAAGAGAGATGTGGATTGGAGGACCAAGGTTAAAAGGATTTTCTTAGTCATTAGATGGACATTTTAAAATACGGAGATACCTTGAGATGTAATTATTCAGTGTATTTTCAGTATTTGTATGAACATTCAGTGTTTATGGTATAAGCAGGACAAGGAATGTACTAAGCTGTGTAAACATACAGTGGGCTCCATGATAACAGCTATGTATTTTCTCTTCATCTGATATGAAGGAATCAAAGACAGGGATAAGAGGGGTAAGTTCTACACATTTACCACAAATACAAAAGGAAACATGGACTTGTAGTTCTTGCACCTATCCTAGAGGGTTGCACAGAGATAGTAACAGAATGCTCTGCAGGACAGATGCTTAGGTGGGGCTCGAACGACTGAGCCTCCAGTCCTTCCCAGTTGTGGTTTCATTTGTCCGTGCCTTGGCTGAGAACACCCTCCCTGTAAAGTGACTGCAGATCTTGTGCTGAAAATGGGAAAGGTACATTGAAATAATTTTTATGTATAAATATACAAAAATAAAATTTTGATGAAGCAAATCTGTTTTAAAGCCCAGTAAGCTATATAAAAATAGGAAAAAAATCCCAGGCTTAACTTGTGCTGCATATTTGCAATTAGTTTTTGTGTTAGCTGCATCTTGTAGTTAGCAGTTTTGTAGTAGATGATGCAGTGTAATGACCTGAACGACCAAGAGGTTCTGAGCATAGTTGGGGGTGGTAAGGGACTCATAAGATGAAAACACATTTCCTTTTCCTGGGAGAAAAGAATACACCTGGATTAGATGGCTCTGGAATTACATAAAATACTTCTGATCACGTCAGTGTTTCTTTTTCTCCAAAGAGTGGTTGTGTCCACAGGCACACTTAGAAAAAATAACATAGAAATAAACAATAACTCACATGATAGAGGAGTGTTATATTCTTACTACTTCAACAGAAATACCCATAAATACTGGGAAAAGCATTGCTTTTATTATCTTAGCCATTATAAAGTCACATAAACCTCATCCTTTTGGAATATTTTTAGGGATATTACCTAAACGTAATAAGGCATATAGAATGCAACTAAACTTGCCTTCTAGATAAGAAGAAAGGATTTGATGTTTTGAGGATTTCAAGATGATACACACATTGTTACAGTTTCTAGTTTCATTCCAAGGAAACAAGAAAGTTCAGTTGGTCATGGAAGAAGGATTTAAACAAATGACAGTTTGTCTTTAAGAGTATTTCCCCAATTACATCTCTAAAATATTATTTTCATAGGTAAAAAGCACCATTCAGATCTATCCCACTAAATGGATACTCGTGATCATTACTATTATTCAGCAACATAACAGGTGGAGCTCAGAGCCTTTAATATGCACTGTAACTTCATGTTTCACTTGTTCCTGCAGTAAAATGATCAGAATATGTTAATTACAAAATCTAGTACAGAGTGTCTGTCAGATCAGTGCTAACGATTGCTTAGTGTGCCCCAAAGACAAAGATGTTAGTTTTGCAATATAAAAATTGGTATTATTCTGGAAAAGACCTTGCCCTTGGCTGTTGGATGTCACATGGAGTATTCAGAATATGCAGTGTGCAGCACAGGGCAAATGCAACACATGCAGTACCGTATGCTGCATTCTCTTTACAATTTCTGCCTTGTTGATTCCCTTAATGGGCACAGACAGTGCAGACTTTAAAAGCAAGTTCACACCTCTGAATTACTTTAAAGGGAATCTGGGATATTTCACACCACCTGTAAGGATATATGCTAGTTAGATGACAGCAACTGGGGAAAAATTATTCTTCAGTTTCTCTCTAAAAGGCCACAAAGAGAGTTCTGAAGGGACAGGGAGGGAGAGCAAAGTGTATGAATCACCTGTATGTGTCCTGTGTTTTGTTGGAAATTCTTCTTACTCAGATGAGCGTTCTGAGGTGTTTAGTAACTTCCTCTGATGACCATATAATATGAAATCATTCTTAGTCAAGGTAATAAAAATGTCTGTAATATTTTCAACTGTTTGGTAATGTACTTTCTCATTTTTCTAACTCCTTTATAACTCTACATGGATTAACAGGTGTGAGAGAGCCAAGTAAATCAATAAGCCACTTCAGTTTTGTGTAAGAAACAACTGCATTTTTTCATCAACATAAAAAATCTCATTGGATTTGTCTTTTATTTAATGGTTGATATTTAGAGAGCAAAGATATTTTTCAAGCTCTCTTCTACCCCATAGTTTGTATTTTAGGATCTAGGTTCTTTCCCCTGCCTAATGCCTGTCTAATTACAGGACTTGTAAGTCAGCAATAGAAACCTAATTTTGAAAGTAATTGTGAGCATTGTTCTATGAATGGAATTCTGTGATTTAAATATGTTGCATGTACAATGAGGAAATTTATAATTCTGAAGACAAGAGTCTGAAATGTTTCTTATTTAAAACAGTATAAAGTACTTTCTGCTATGTGAGAGTGCTATGCATTTTATAGCTTATTCACACACTAGAACTCATTCCTGAACAGGTGGTCACCATAACTTTCTTAAAGATAAAGGTTTTTAACCACTGTTTAAAATAAAAGCCTATTAATACCCTGTTCATCAGATGTTCTTATAATAATGGTGAAAGAGTCTGCAAGTTTGAGCTTCAGCTTTCTAGCATTTTAGGTGTTGTGTAGGGTAGTCTAAAACTGAAAATTACAAAACTGTTAAAACAATAGTGACCTTCCAGAGTGAATGACTTATGATCCCGCAACATTTGTTTTCAAGCGACCAAAGTCTTCTTTTTATTTTTTTCAACAAATAATTAGTTTGTAGTTATAATTCTTTCGGAGAATAAGTTTTGTGTACCATGGCACTGAAGAAGTCCCAACAGCACTTCCATGTAAGAGGAACGAACCTCTGTTACTTTTCAGTATGATGGGCCAGATTTGATTAGTTAACTGTCCTGACATTATTGAAGGTCAACAGATTCACATATATGAAGGCCAGAAGGGATAATTTTATCTATCTAGCCTGTCTTGGGTTCATTGCTATGCCTTCCATTCAGCAGTTCTGCATCAGGTCCCAAATTCTGATTTAGTTAAACAACATCTATTAGAAAATCATAGCATCTTAATTTTAAATGATTCACAGAAAGCACACCATTACTGTTGGTAAATCTTTCTAAGTGCTATAAATAAAATGCTATAAATGTATTGTTAAAAAGTGCATCTTATTTCTTATTTCTAATTTATGATGGGTAAACTTCCAGCCACTGGCACCTTTCATATCTCTGCTAGCTAATTTCATTTTCTAGACCTTAAATCATGCACTGTAGCTTGCAGCTAACTGAACACATGCTCTCCATATTACTTTAAGTTTTGTGAAATTTGGGTGCTAATGTAATGGCTCTGGCTGAAATTTTGCAGCTGCTTCAGAAGCCATACTCTAAAATATCATCATTAAGTATTAAGGTTCATCACTTGTGGTTAAAGTTCAAAATAACATTTTTTCATATCATTTTGACTGAGAACATTTATATGAAGTGCAGGACTATAATAACTGCATTCACCAGATCAATAGAAGTCACTTATTTTCTTTGTTTTATTGCTTAGAAAAAAATGTCTCTCTTAAAGATTGCACTATTTTGACTAAAGAAAAAAAGGAAAAATTAAATCTAAGGAAGGTGTGCCGTGTTCAGTTCTGTGACCCATTTTTATTCCTCCTGTGCAAAATTTTGCTACTTACTATATTAAATGTGTACCCCTGTGTTCAGTCACATGGACAAAAAGCAGAGTTTTCCCCTGTGCTACACTGGATTGTTCTATACAGCTGTAATTGCCCACACCTGACTACAGACTCAACAAATATCTGTAACTTTTCTGAAAAAGGACAACAACATACTTATTTGTTTGCGAAAAATTCAAGTGCTAAATATTTACTTACATTTATTTAGTCACGATGCTACATAAAAGTAAACCTTGAAGAGAAGTGATATTATGAAAGTTACACATGCTATAAAAAATCAATTATCTAACTTGAAAAAACATACATTTTCTGTATTTGGATTTTTTAAAACCACATGCTGTGAATTAAAAAATACTAACTAAACAAAACAGAACACTTTAGGAGTGCTCTGAAAGCAGGCATATAAAGCACTACTCATATCTAAGGATAGACTTTAAATACTTTTGAGTTTACTAGTTTGTATATTTTTTACAACAGTAAAGTACATTTCAGTCTTTTTATCCAACTGATTAGTATCCTTTGGATACTTAAGCCTGAAAATAAGGAAGGTGTTGGTTTTGCCAATCTGAGAAACCAGTCACTAGGCACAAGTGATCTACCATAGACTGTGCTAGAGGAAATGAAGAAGTGACAGCATTTTCTTCTTAACCTGAGACTTATTAAATAGTTTGTTGAGGCTGTTGGGATATGTAAAAGAACTGCTGTCACTTTAAACCAAAAATTACATGATTTTCTCAAATGAAATTCATGACTAGTGAATCAATTTCTACTAAAATAACCCAGTTTTGCATTTCAGAGATCAGGGAACTCCATGGGGTAAATTCAGTCAGTCGTTTGCATTAGGGGTACATGAGCTCACTGGTCCAGGGCAGCTGAGTATGAATGAGATTTTCATTCACTGATCAAAGTACATAAGCTACACTTCCCTATTCTTATAATACTTTCGTAGCCTACATGAAAGCTGTACATATTCAGCTTAATTTTGAAGCCAAGTTTTCTGTGGACTCAGCTGTGGACAGCCAGTCTGACTTTCTAGGCTTTTCTATGCATGGAGGCAGCAGAGGAGGGAGGCGCTGGGTGCCAGAGAGGCAGAGACGGGCAGCAACGGTGGCAGGGCTGCTGGATGACCTCCCAAAGATGCCAGCAACATCCAGGGAAATTCCACTAGCAGCAGGAAGGGATGGATGAGATGAGATGAGATGGAAAAGCACAGAAAAGGGCTGACCACAGACGAAGTACCTAGCTCTAGCCTTCAAAGTGGAAGAGGCAGTTTGGGATCTTGAAATCACTGTACATATTGCCTACATTACATATCCCCCCTGGTGAAGAAAGTGACTGCCATATGTCACATGGGAGGTTTACATCCTTCCTGAGCTACACACACAAATAAGGAGCAGAGACCTATGACAAGAAAGGGTCCAGCAATCCTGTTGTGTTCCAGGATGCCTTCATTTTCCTGAAAGAGTCACAATCTTTTGCACCACGAGCGTTCTGGAAAGTTGTGAATATTTTCACTTAAGGGCCAGATCCTCAGGTATAGTTTGGTTTTAGATACCTGAAAACCTTGAAAGACAGCTTTGCCAAACAGTAGGAAAATAGCATTAATTTTAAAAATATACGTAATTTACATTCTTGTGAGAGTAGAACTTAGTGTATCAGACATTTCCTGTATCAGCAGAGTAAAAACCTATAGATTATGTCTTGGTAGAAGTCACAAAGCATTACACTACTGGTAAATTCTGAGACGTTATTTAAACAGTGCTATTCTCATAGCTATGCACAACCAAATCTCTCCAGCACTGTAATGAGCAAGGTCAACTTGGCTGGCTGAAGTTCTGTTTTTTAAATGACTTTTATAAAAATATTTAGCCCTAAGGCTTTTAATTTTCTTGATATATCCACCATAGTTCTCAGCTTTTGGTATTAAAGCACAGTGGAATAATTTTATAAAAGTAATTTTTTAGTTTTTGAGTGCTCCAAAGCAGACTGACCAAAAATATATAATTTACAATACATGTCCATTAATAAAACAGTACTGTACCCAGAAAATAGGTGTGATAGTACTTTTCTTCTAAAATGATTAACAGTTCATCACGCTGAATCATTTTTAGGTTTCTGTGGTGAATATTTTTTTCTGCAGAAGGGGCCTGAGTTTGCTGCAGTGCACTTTCAGGCCTAACCCCTATGGGAGATAGGTGTTAGAAGTCCTTTCCAGAAGCAACCTTTAACTTTAGGAAGAGCAGATAAGAACTCTGCTCATTGTAAGATAAAGTCTGATCCAGATATCCATTTATTTTGATGACAGTGATTATATGACATAGGTGACTGTGATGAGTTGATAGCCATGACTGTTGAATTAATAACTTAGGAGATCTCCTTCCATTCTGCTTTGCTTAAAGGAGATAAATGGTGCTGCAATGAATTTTGCCCTTTGAAGGTCAGTGTCCATACTGCTGTGGAATGAATCCTTGCCACTTGTATTTTACAAGAACAATATCAACATTCATGAACATTTCAGCTTTGACCATGTGATGAGTTTGGTTAACAAAAATGGCAGCTCCCTATCTTTTTGTGTACTTATTCCACAAAGCAGATCAGTTTGTTTCTAGATGGGTATGGACCTGCTGGACTTCTGCATCTGTGGACTTGGTGACAGTGTAATTTAAGCTCCATTCAAAGAAGTCTGCTCAACCTGCTGCTGCAAACATCTGCTAAAGTGGGTGAGCTACTTACACTAGGGTTGCTGATGTTGCTGAAACTGGTGCAGCACAGAAGTGGTGCCGTTTTTTAGAGTTCCATAATGTACAAAGGCTCAAAGGTCAGATTGAGAGCACTTTTGCAGGGCTGAACTCCAAAGAAACTCTCAGTCCTATATAGGATTTATTAAGCTTATTAAAATAACACCCAGTCCTAAATGAGCCACAGCTTTCCTTCCTCTCTGTTGTGGCTCTTGAAACTCAGAGAGTGTGATTCCCTCACACAATAGCAGTGAGAAGCCACAGATCGAAAGCAGCTGCCACTATGGTTGCGAAGAGGAACGTGTTCCTAACAGTCTGCAGTTTCTGTCCCAGGAGTGCTGCAGCTACTGGTTTACCCCATTTAGAGTTGTCTCTGTTTGAGTCAGAGGTTCAAGTAACCTTCTCAGAAATGGAATGAAAGCCTAGTCATTTCAAATGAAAAAACCAACCAAAACTTGACTGTAAAATAGTCTCTGTTCATCCTTCCTCCCTCAGTTACACCGTGTCTGTCACCGCAAAGCCCTATTACACTACTGGATAGTCAGAAGGGAATGAAAAGGTAGGTCTTGCTATCAGTTCTTCTGTGAGATCTAAGGCTTATCACGCCGATCCTCTGCTAACCCTGAGGCTTACTACTCAAGTAGTTTCTGAATCTTGAGTAAGTGATGTATCAAATACTAAACATCTGCAGGCAATCCACAGATATTCCCTTGATGCCTGTATGCATTTAAATACACATCCAAAATATACCTGTGTGATTCCTGCTACTAAACAACACCCCAATGCGTAACCCTCCACTTTGAAAGATCAACTGCCACTAGACTGCAACTTTTGATTACTGGAGATGCCTGTTATCTTGGAATGTCTGCCTTTTGGTAGTAATAGGAGTAACAGCAGATGGACATGAAAAAAATGTTTAGGTAAAGTTTTGTTAGAGCCTAGAATTAATAAGGTAATCTAGAAAGTGTTATGTTAAGACAGAAATTATTTCAATTACCTAAGGAAGTCCACCTTGTGGCCTGGGGATAAAACAGTGTTAGAGAATGTTGTCCTTGGTTTCTGAACTGTACTTTGGACACATAACTTGAAACAGACTGTAGAAAACCCAAGGGTGTATACTTGTAAGATGTAACAGCAAGGCAGATTGCATATCCAAATAAAAGAGTAGTTTACACATCTTAATTGATCAATAAGCAAGATGACTTTCCCTGTATACTCTACCCTGATATATATATATATATATATATATACAGCAGGGGAGGAAAACTGCACCATTCACAGTACATGTAGAAGGACCAGTTCACATTAGGAGACCTGCCTTTGTATTCTACACAGCAGCTTGTCAGTGGTGTTTGATATAAGTGGATGAAGCACAAAAAATAACAGCAGCACAGGTGCAGAACAATTCAAATCACAGCCCACATCAGCTTGTCAATAAGTGGTAACTATGCACACACTGCCACACTTGATACTACGTCTAAGAGTGAGAAATGTGGTATCACTGGCACTCACTGGAAATACTGTGCTAACGTCTTGTCAGAAAGCCAAAGCGCGGGATGGTCAAACAACGCAGGAAAAAGATCCGGCATCCTTTGTGGAGCTCACAACAGAGCTAGGGCACTTGTTATTCAATTGGGAGAAACAGCAATCTTCCATCAATTCTTCTAGCAATTCCTGGAAGCTTTCTGAGGCAGCAAGAACAAGTTAATATAAGATTATGAACTACAACAGGCAGTCCATGTGTTGAGCCATGGTGTTCTTTGATGCAAGTGCATTCTATCAGTGTAACGAAAGACTGATGAGAGTTCTATTTGAAAGCCTGTGATGTGTACAATGAGGGTGTCTTCCTTGGAGCTTGGAATTTTTGTGATCTTGATCCATGTGATAAATGCCATAAAACATACTATTTGCATAGGCCTTAGTCAGCAGGGAGAGATGACAAGGCCACCTTGGCACTCCTACATCTGATGCCAGTGTATGCCAGTGTAAGGGAAAGGCAGGGGAAGTCTCGTGCTGCTGGTGAGAAGGCAGCGGGCAGATGGCAGGAGGGTGGTGACTGCAACTCCTTCCGATGGCCTCTGAACTGTCTCTGTCAGGTGTGTACATGAGAAGAGCAGGGCACTTGGATACTCCTTAGATGCCATCAGGTCACACAGCCAGCCTGCCCACTACAAACTGATGGTGTATTTATACTTCAGCTTCCCTAAAAGTACTAACAGATCAGAATTATATACCCACCATTCCCACAGTTAATTGACGATTGCCGCTCTCGACATCGAGAGGCAGATAAAATGTAGCAGGAGGAGGCCATAAAAGCTGGCCAAGGGCCCCAGCCTTTTTGTTAAGAAACATAAGTGTTTCTGTGGGTGTAAATTAAAAAGCTGCTATTTCCCCATTTTATGGAAATACAAATTATCAAATTCAGTTCGCTGGTGTTTCTGCTGCATATTTTGTGTATCATCAGTTCCCAAATGATTAGGGCTTCTGTTGTACATAAGACAGTATCAGGTCATAAAGCTAATGGGAACATGCAGTGTTACTAAGTTTTGCAGCCTGAACTGTCTCTTTTTTATTTAATTGCAAAAGTAAAATAAAAAATTCACTTCTGTTGCCGAAGAGACAAAGCTGGTATCTATTGCTTCTTTTAGTTTCCTGTTACTTTTATCAGTTTCCATACTATGGTGTATTCTGCCAAATACACAGATACTGAATATTATATATTAATCTGCAGCATACAGTAGTATTAGGTAAATACCAGTGAATACATGGAGAAAACATTGTCAAGTTCTTCATCATCTTATCCATCTCATTCTTCTGTCTTACAGGCCATTGCTTCTGACATTTCAGCACAGAGAAAAAACCCATGAACCTGTGGTAATGTTTAATTACACGAGTGGAAGCTGCTTTTCATCTTTTCTCATTTTTGGCTTGTGAAAACCTTGCGTTTATGTACCACTCTTACGATCTCACTTCCAGTTAAGTGCAGTTGAACAGCAAAAGTTTTAACTGCCCCATATCGGCCAGTATTTATTCCTTCAAGAACTCCCAGGTTTTTTCCCCTGGAGTCGTGTGAAGGCATTTTAGTACCTAAATGTGGTTTTCTTTATAATTCCTAGTACTTAATCTGGGATTTAGAAACTCCTAATCCTCCTCCCCATATGGATTTTGATGCTTGTGTCATGTTGCCATTGAATTGGAAGCTGTTCTGTGGTGGTGTTCCTCTCCTGAACGTGAAAGATCACTACTTGCTCTGCTTAGGGAGAAATTCAAAACTCACCAAAGAAGGTCTTCTCGTGCTGTGTCATCCTAACTTCCTGCATTTGTGTTTGCACTGGAGTCTGCTGCTGCTCCCTTACATTAATCACCAAAAAACTTTGTGATTAACATATTTGCAGCCTCAGAATACATTTACAAACCCATTTTCTCTCCATGTGAACTGTATTTAGTAGGATTGCCCAGTACCTTTCCTGTCAGATTTCCTGTGCTAAAACACCTGAAACCTATCACAAAAAAAAAAAAAAAAAAATTCTGAAAGACATTTTATCAGGTGTATTAATGTGATTTTATATTTTGCAAATATATTAAAATTCCTTCACCAAAAAGGGAAATGATTTAACAGTTTCAAAAATACTATAGCAGATTTCATCTGCATGACATTTTAAGCAAAGTCTATTGGCATAGTTAAACAAATATTACAAAGTAGTCTTAAAAAAACCCCTATGTAATGTCACGCTTTATTTTCTAGTATCTCTCTTATCACTTGAGACTAATAAGCTACATAAGCAAAGCATTCTCCTTTGTAGTTAGCCTGACATCTCAGAACAGTTTACAATATCACTGCTCATTGCTGTAACTGCAAGGTGGCATAAAAAAATAGCCAGTTTTGTATGTGTGAAAGAATTTCATAAGTTGAGCTGGTCAGTTAGAAATAAGACTGTTTATATTTCAGTCTACTATTATAAAAAAAAAAAAGCAAACAACAAAAAACCAAAACACAATAGCAACTTGATGGGTTTCTTAAAGGTTAGTAGCTTCTTAATGAATACTCAAGTAAGGCCTTTAAAGATTGTGAAATGTGTATTAACAACCCTGTACAGCATGAAGAAGAAGATGGTCTATGAAGACCATCCGAAAATGTAAATACTGAGAAGTTGTGGATGAAACCCTTTTAGACGCTTAAATGTTTTTCTCATAGATGTAGAAGGCTGGTTTTGTTCATTTTATTACATTAACATAACTTCCTAATAATACTGACTAGATCATTTTCCTCATTCCACACACTTCCTCAAATGTTTTCAAGATGATCCCTTTTACCTCAGTTATGAGACAGTGACACAGCAATGAGCCAAAACTTCATTTTTATTATGCATGTTTTATTCAGTTACTTCATCACTTCCTCCCTTCTACTCTTTTGTTTGCTTCTACCACCTGCTGCATCTTGTTAGAAATCTAGACTGTGAGGTCTCTAAACAGAAAATAACTTTTTCTCTGTTGGAAAGAGAACCCACTGTTGTGATTTGACCTTTAGTTTGTAAGGATACTAACTGACAATGATTGGCAATTAGAATACAGCTTGTAAGGCCAAGTATGTTTGTGATCTCTGCAGACCGTATCAACATCTTAGTCAATACCTATGTTTGTTTAATGACCGTAGTAAGACAAAAACTAAGAACAGCCATATGCAGTCAGACGAAAGGTCCATTTACCTCAACGCATCATATATGCTAATAGAAATTAGTACTGGATACTTAGGAAACAGCATCTGTAGAGTAAGTGCTGCCCTTGCTCTACCATTGTGGTTTCTGGTAGGTAAGCAGTTTAAAGATACTTTTTTTTTTTTTGTGCTGAAAGGTACAAAAGGATCTATCCTCCAAGAAGCTGTTTAACCATTCTTTGAAACCATTTAGTGTTATGACTTTCACAACATCCCATGGCAATGAGTTCCAAGAATATTAAATACTGTCAAGTACTGCCGTTGTCTCAGTCATTTGCCGAATCATTTCAATTGCTGCCTTTTTGTGTGCAATAAGAAGTAGCATTCATCACTGAATTAACTAATCATCCCCCATTTATCTTCTCCATACCAGTTATATCTTCCTCAAGAACTTCTTCTGTCAGCCAGAAAGTTTCATTGAGGTGTCTTTCCATAGTCATACCATATCCCTACGGTGCAACACCCTGTTGGCCCTTCTCTGCATATTCCTCTTGAAGTGGGCACAGTACTGCAGATGTGGAAGCACAATGGCATTCCCCAGTGACAAGACAGTGATCATCTCCCATTTTGTTATTTTTTAATAACACCCCAAATCCTCTTTGTCTGAGGTTTACTTCTGATAAACAGTAGTCTGGTCCCATGGAACACATTTTCTGGTTTAGTTTCATCTGAAGGCAGCGCAGCCACTGCTCTCCAGGACAAGCATGCACCTGATCCAGATTCAAATACTGATACAGACACACCCCAAAACTTTCCACAATGATTCCAGGATCTCTCCTGAATAGTAACAGTTTCTCCAGGGCTCATTGTTATGCATGTATAGTTAGGATTATCATTGCTTTGATCATTAGCTTGCATCTATAAACAATGTACTCCAGCCGCTCTCATCCACCTCTTCACTGTCAACCTTTCTCTAGACAATGCTCATAATGATCTCGAAGTTGCCAGCACTATGAATGGGCTTCTTTTAAAATAAGCCATGACTGCTGTACAACACAGGTCCCAGTACTGATGTTTGGACATTGTACCATTACCCTCCATTGCTTCCTCTTTGTGAGCAAGGCAGTCTAAGAGATGCCCAACTCTTCTAGCCCACAGCTTTGTTTCATTAGCAGCTGCTTCTGCAGGAACTTACCAGAAGGTTTCTCAGAAAATTGATCTACACCAGCCAGAGCCATTCTTATCCACATATTGACTAAGAGTTCTGTGAGATGTGACTTTCCTCTGAACATTCAACATTAACTCTTCTCCAAACCATGTTCACTTATAAAAAGAAAAAGAATCAGCAGATGCAAGTGCTATTAATCTGAATGCAATGGAGCTCAGACTTAGTGGTGTGTAGTCCCTTGTATCCCTTCTTAATCCACTGGGTGCTGAGCACATGTAAGTGATTATGTTACTATAAGATGATTTCAAATAAACCCCGCAAAATGTAAATAAATGCATTGAAGTGCCTTACGGAAGAAAAATATCCTCCTTGTTTCTGTTTTGCTGCTCTGAAGGAACAGGTTGTGAGTTTTGTGGGTGGTCTGTGAGAAATTTAGCAATGCCCAAGTGAGGCCACTGCTATTGCCAAAGAAAAGTGTCTTTCTGGCACATATTTCCAGTGCTGGTTTTGCTGTAGTATTTTGTTGTAGTCTACTGATCATGCTGGTAGCATTTGCAATTCTGCAAGGGCCAACCCATTTCCCCTTCTTTGGAAAGCCACAACAAGGATGAGTTTTACCCTGTGCAGGTCAGTTGTATCAACAGACTGTGAAAGTTTTGAGATCTAATAGATTTGCAACAATATTTTATAATAATAATGAGGTAGTACTGAAATAGTATTTTCTCTGTGTAATAGAGGAAAACAGATGGAAGTCTATCTCCCTTCAGCTTTGTAATTTTACCAAACTTTTGATAATAGAGTGTGATGTTATTCAACAGGCCAAAAGGATGGTTTTCCTTTCGTCAAAACCAGAATATTCTTATTTTCATGAATGTAAAGCAAACCAGCAGTACATGCCCCAGTACTGGCTGCCCTACATTGCAAATCTTTTAACTTGACTTGTTTGATATATTGTTCTAATAGTTTATAGACATAAGGAATAGTTAACTATTTAGTCAATCCTTTTTGCCAGTGTCATAAAGTGTGTAGCAGAAATTGTCTCAAAAATATAAGGATAGAGAGGAACAACGAAAAGGGATTGCACTGATGAAAATATGCAGAGCTAAGAAACTGTAATACTGCTAAAAGTCAGATGAATGAACAAAGAGATGTTATTTACAACATAGTTGGCCATTACAATTACCCCATTGATTTAAAAAAATAATTAGCCACTTTCTTTCAATATGAGACCACATTTAAATTTTGCCGTTATTTGAATTGTCTCTCTAAATATTTTAACTTTCAGAAACAATTATAAAACAATGAGTTTATTGCTGGATTTTAATTTTGGATTAAAGACCAATTCAAAGTAAAGTTCTGTATTTGTCATTTAGAAAGCATGGGGAAAAAAATAAAGAGATGAAATATATCACTTAAATCTTTGGATAGCTCTGAACACTGAACCTGGACAACGAAGGGAAGCACATTCAGTTCAGTGTCATTGGTGGTAGGAAAGACTTCACTGCATGTGTTTTGGCTTTAGAGAGTGATACATATTTTGTTTTCAGTAGTCCTTCCAAGCAGGAGTATGCTTATGACACGTATCTTGAGATAAACTACACCAGATCCAGATAAAACACTTCATCAAGATTTTAATGAAATGGTACATGCATGAGAAAGCAACTGGTTGCAGTATCCCCAAACATGTCTAACAGTTTATGATGTAACAAGGAAGCTGGAATCATTGTTAAGAGTGATATTGTAGGTAAATAAGAGAGTTGTCATGTGCATTGTTATGTTCCAGATGTAACTGACCTGGAAGTGTTTATTAAGATAATGAATACTGCCAGAGTTACCCAGTTATGCTTTTGAAACTCACTCATTATCTTCAATTTGGAGGACTACAAGATCCAGGCAGAAGGGACCTCAGATTAACTCTTTGTTAATGACTTCATACCTCTGTTTAATCTACTGTCCAGATGATTGCCCACTTCAGGATTGAGGAATACTGTCTGCACTGCAAATCGCAGTGACCTGGAACAGAGTCCTGAAAGCTTTCATCATGCAGCAAGATTTCTAGATTTCTACCATCTAGGGGTAATAAAGCTCAGAGGTTATCCTGAAGAGATTTGTATTCTACAACCTGATTTTGCTAAAGAAAAAGATAAATGACAATGTATGAAGAAATAGATGATTCTTCCAAGAGGTAACACTTTTCCAGTAAATAAAAAACACAAACTACAACCAACCAAACAACCAAAAAACAACCCAAACCCCCAAACAAACAGAAACCACAAAACAAAACCAACCAAATAAAAACCAAATAAAACACCAAAAAAAACCCAGACCAATTAACCAAACATAACCAACCAGCCAGACAAAACCCATTACAGATGACCAGAGGCTTTGCTGGTGGGAACCAGCCTGGTATAAGTGAAGTCAGCATTGTGCCCATCCCTTGCCATTCTACAGAAGTAGGTGCTTAGCTCAGTTCCATATTCCCCAGGTCAAGTCACTGTGGTCTGCTTATGAAATCAGACTTATTCCTTCAACAAGGAACTGTTACATCAGTAAAGAGGTTGATTTAAGTTGAGAAATAATAATGCTTACTGAAATACACCATTTTCTTGCAAGTCACCCCTGTCTTAGAAAATACATGTGTGAAATACTTTTTAAATATATTTCTGCTTTCCAGTTCAATAAGCTGGTTTAAATATGTGTCTCTCCTAAAAAGTGACTCAATTGAAAGAAATGTGAGATGGAAATCCACAGTGCTCAAAACTTGAATTTCCTCACTTTGTAAAACAAAGATTATTTTCTATCTCTGAATCTGCAAACCAAACCCAGCATCCTAAACTTCAGCCGCGTTCTCTCTGATTTGCATGTCTCTACATGCAAGAAAGATTCAACAGGCCAAACAGTGCCATTATTATCTTCAAGTTTTGGCTTTGCTAGCACCCGAGTGCAGGTATAAATGGGAGATGTTGTAACGCACCAGGAAATACATTATCTTTCTGGTGGATCACGTGAGCTAAAATACACTGCAGCTCCGTCTCACACCGCTGCATAAACAGACTAAGATTTCATTGAAACCTGTCACTCTGGTGGACAAGCTTTCTTTGCATGGGTGTTGGGTCATCTCAGTGAGGAGATGCCGTTTTTAAAACATCACTTCTACACAAAGAGCAACAGTTCAATGCAAAAACTGCTGAGTTTTAAAGACTGATTTTATTATTGTGATCCACAAATACATGAATGCGACAGCCCCCTTCAGAGACTGAGCTGAAATTTTTAGATCACCTGCTTCAGGTGCTACAATATAACCTGATAAAATGTTACCATTTAAGACTTCAGTTTTCAACATCATCATCCCCGAATGTCTAAAATATCTGTCTATAAACACCCAATTATTAAATTAAAAAGATAAAATAATCAAAATTAGTTTTACAAGCCTATGATACTGATTATTGATGAATATATGAATCAGTTAAATGAATTTTATAGAAGTAAATAGGATGCTCTGTGCTAGGAAAAATAAAGTCAGGTGCACACTTCATAGAAGTTTTGTTCCCCTCTAAAGCCATCTCAATGACTTCTCATACCAGAGCCTTTGTGAGAGAACTATTTAGGTTCAAATAACATGAGAACTAAATTGTTCATGGAAAATACAAATTATTACCTCAAATTACTGTCAACAACTTCAATAAGAATCCACAAACTTGGTATTTAACAGTAAATACATCACCCTTTCTGTTTGTTGCCAAAATTAACAAGGATTTCCTATGAACGCATCCAACAGTGTATTCAAATCATAAAGTGAAACGGGGCTGCCATACAGAGGGCCACTTTGAATACCCTTCTGTCAAGTCCTCTGTTTTCAGTTTGTTATCTATAAGGAGTATACACTTAGTTCTTTAGTATTTAACAGGTTATCTCTTATGAGAATAAAAAAAAAAAAAAAAAAAAAATTCCTTCTATGACTCTCACCCACTCAGAAAAGCTTTAAGTCATAAGCATGTGGAAGTCAAACTAGTATTTTATACAGCCAGAGAATTACATTAACATATATGCAGCATTCCTTACTGTTAAAGGAAAATAAATATATTGACTTAAAAGTAAAACTTCACAACTGCACCTCCTATGATATAACGGAAGTAATTTTCTTCTGATGTAATGTGTCTTGGTTCTAATAGTCAGTTCTAGATTTGTGTATCACTAAACACAGAATTCTCAATAGGTGTTCTTTTGCTTCTACAATAAATTTTCACAGTCCTAAAAGAAATATAATAGGAGGTATTTCAGAAGCCATTTTTAACCAGAAAAAGGCACATAGTTAACCAAACACTGAAGTTATTTTGCCTGTGATTTTATTTTACTTCGATGTAAATAAATTTTTTTCTTTAAAAGGTTGAAAAGCCTTTTAAAATAACAAGACAGTAGAAAATGAAGGAACTGATGGGATAAATATGCACATCTGTTTCCAAAACTTAACATTTTATATTTAGGTATCCTGTG
The DNA here is from genome assembly GCA_025447755.1 of Corythornis vintsioides. Classification (NCBI taxonomy): domain Eukaryota; kingdom Metazoa; phylum Chordata; class Aves; order Coraciiformes; family Alcedinidae; genus Corythornis; species Corythornis vintsioides. Next base: position 2,620 of record JAOEGS010020982.1, on the reverse strand, counting down.
TACCACCAAAATATGGTTAGTACAGGTAATACAGACTTCTTAATGTGCTTTATCATGGCTCCTAGATCACCAGCGGCTTTATCAAAAATAGTCTTGCAGCCAGCATTAAATGCTCCTAACTGCAGGGGTAATTATTGTTCTGTTCAGTGAAGTTCAGGAAGAATCCCTGAAGGACTTGGGTACTACTAATGGGGTCAATCAAGAGTGCAGTACACCTTTGGAATGTCACCATGAGCCCCAAATTATTTATAAACACCAAGAGCTCCAACATATTTCAAGAGAAAACCCTGAAAGTCTTTAATGGTCATCCTGCCATCCACATAATGTTTTACTTGTCCAGAAGGACAGAACACCACATATCTAGGCAAGAACAGAGGTATCAGCTCTCAGCTTTTTTTAAAATGAAGCTACTACCATCTACATACTTGCTACCTACTAGACATACAAACTCGTCAGCATTGTAGACATTTCTTCTGACCTCTGTCATGAAGAACTTCGCAGTAGAGCTGCAAAGTGTAGATGGATTGACAATCAAAGCCTTGCACATGCTTCTTCTCACACGTCCAACACATAGGTGAAGATTTTACGTCCTGACCAGCTAAGAAGGTCACATTCCAAACACCTCACACAATAAGGAATGCACAGACATACTTTCACTTACCTGTTCTAGAGGATAAAATTCTTCAATATTATAAAATGATAAGCAAAAGTAGTTCAAATGGACTAACAAAGAAAGGAGGTGTTTCAGAAGCTCTGAACCACAGTATTAGCAATTTAAATTCATCCATGTAAGTGCCTGCAAAGTGACTGGGCCCAAAATTGACTGCAAACTGGGTTATAAATCTGCTCTCTCATAGAGCACCTCCATGCCAGGTTACTTCTAGAGCAGCATCACCCATACACCATGCAGTAGTACTCAATTCACAGCTCACATCCAACTGCCAGATGTCTTTGTCTTACACCACCACAAAGATCATAAAAAAGCAGAACTGTTTAATGACAAGTAGGAGCTAAACCAGCATGGCTACCATTAGCCCAGTGGGTATTAGTTCTAATTCTTCCCATAACTAATCCAAAGCACCAAGAAAATTTTGACAAGACCAAGCGAAGTTTCTCTACACATCACAGAAGTTACTTATACATGATCTTATTACTTTTTGGGGTCAAAATTGTCCTTCATGGAACACCCACTGGCTACACCAGTCGCAATAGAAACACAGCTGACATACAATATCCTTAAAATTGCCAAGTAATATGACAGATTGCACAAAACGATGGGGAAAAGGTCAATTATTATATTAAAATCATGATGTACTTCCCATAATTTAACACCATATATGAAAGCGTAAATGCTGTTCACTTGAAAGGAGGTCTGCGTCCCAGCAAAGTAAACCAATGTCATCCCTTAACTATGACCTTTGTTAAAGTCTTTGAAAGAGATTACGTGAAACCTGCCAGATTCTCCACTTCTTGCACTTAAGACCATACAGCTGATCATCACGATCATCAAACAGAAAGTCCAACTATGACCAACAAACCACAGCAGCAGTTCCACACCCAGACACGCCCTGATGTTTGGGCAGCTCCTAATCACTGGCACACAGTTCCAACTGGAAGGTGATCGTTCTGCCCTAGCCTTTAAACTTTGCGCTCCAGACAACCACAATGCAAACGACCATTCCACCAGGAAACCCGGAGCCCAAGGATGTGCTCCAGACCAAGAGCTGGTGCAGGACATCCAGTTTTGTTTGGTTCTTTTAGATGGTAGACTTCCACCCTGGTTCCACTGACTGGAGCTGGATATTGAACACACTTGGGTCCAGTCTTCCTTATTTGTAATTTCTGCTTTCTCCCTGCTCCTCCTCTGGCACGGGAAGAGTGGCTAGACTTGTTCTCAGTTTGGGCACTAGAACTGGGTGCCTGAGGTCAAAATTTGGCTGGGTCTCTCCCACTGCCTGCCAGCTCCCTTTTCCCTCCCTCCTCCCGTCCTGGAAACAGGGCGGTCGTCGCCCGATGCATCGCCGCTCTCCCCTCCGCCACGGCCGGAGAAGGCGAGGGGGGGACACGACACACCGCATGCCGGGCTGCGGGGGGCCGGCGCGGCGACGCCGCCCGCTCCACCTCGCACCCCGGACCGCCCGGCCTCGCCGGAGCGGGGCCCCCGCCAAACTTTGGAGCCGGCCGTGGTGCCCGCGGCGCAGCGCGGCCCCCCGCGCCCGCCCGGCCGCCGCCCCCGCAGCACCCCGGGCGCGAGGTGAAGCAACCTGGCGCCGGCTCCTGCACTTTGCACAGCGGGCGCAGAGCCGCCTCCATCCTTGCGCCTCCCGGCAGCGCTAAGGCGCATTTTTTCGCACTAATCTGCACATTCAGCACGTCCAGAGCGCCTATGACTTTACCTGGACTTTCTCTACTCTCCGGGCTCATCACACAGCGATCGCCTCCCCATCCTACCGCTAACTCTCGCTCTCCTTCACTCCTTCCTCCTTCCCTCTTGTAAGGCCTGCTAAGATCAAGCCCGATGGAAAGTAGAGAGAGAAAGAGAAAGAGAGAGGCAGAGGGAAGGGAGGGGAGCCGCTCCATCCCTCCCTCCCCCCCACCCCCCCCATGGCACACCCGCCAG
>JAOEGS010020980.1:0-11753 GCA_025447755.1 Corythornis vintsioides | reverse complement strand
AGTTTTGGTCATTTTATAATGCACTCTGAAATTAAAGAACAAAACTGTCCAAGAAGCTGCTGGAATTGGTGAGGCTATACTACTGATTTTGGGGAAAAAAAAAGATGAAATGGTGACCAGATAATTCCATCCCACTGCTTTGGGATACCCCAGACTCAGATACAGTCTTGTCTGAGCAATCTTGGAAACCATTGTGAAATCAGTCTCTCAAGATATTGGAAAGAAACAGCAAGGAGAAGTCAAGCAGAAAATGAAGATGGCAATCCAACTGTTATCATAGGTTAAATATAACAGAAAGAGATTTTAATAGTTTGCTTTTATACCCCAGGATTTTAAATGCCTAGCCAATTTCAGTCATATTTAGAGGAGGGAAGAAATCCCAACAATAAGTGTATTTCTATAAATTTTACATATAAAACAGCTAGATCTAGGGGAGTCGAAGCCAGGTCATTGTATCCCTGGAACAAACCGGAGGCAGAACTGAGCTGTTACACACTTTATTTGACAGCAGATGGTTGCCAGCTAGGCCTTCATACCAACCACAGTACTGATGATTCTTTCCTGATGAGAATATGGAAGATGTGTGTTGAATAATATGAGGGAGCAAAGAACACAAATTATTCTGAAACAAAGCTTTGTTCATTCAGCACAAAACCAGTTTTTAATTGTTAAGGTAACATTCTTAGCCTATAGTCAGCAAGTAAATTATTAGCCTCAGTTTATTTTTTACATCTATCACATTGGTCTAAAGTTATCATGTGGATTGGGAAAACTGTGGTAGTTTCTAATGATTTTACATAAGACTTCTACTTTGGCCTCTTAGTTCAGAACTCATGTCAGGCCTCCATGCAGGATTCAGTGCAAGACTCTCATCACTTTGGGCTCTAGTTCAATGAAGGTCTAATGTCAGTGTTAGAGCAGGTAGGTAAGGGCCTTGTTCAGCTGAATTTTGTGACCCTCAAGAATCTATGTTCTAAACCCTCTCCAAGGAACCTCTTCCAATGCTTCATCATTACCAGTGAGATTTTTTTTCTTTAATTACAATTACAGTTTCCCTTGTTTTATCTTCTGACCGTGATCTCCTATCCTTTCACATCTCTCAGAAGAAACATGAAAGTAAATTCTTATTTATAAACTATCTACATGAAATATTTTTTCCCATTTTTATTTAGATAAAACTGTGCATTTTCTTAACAGGCCACAAGATGGGAGTATTGACCTTTAAGGCTGCGTTTTAGTTTGTTTCTTCTTTTTCCCTCGTGCTGTGCCAGTGAAAGACTGAGAAAATATTTTGTTCCCTCCTGAAATTAACCGAATTTAACTGGAGTTTCTGGAATGTTTAGAAAATGATAGTTAGCCTTGTTACCAATGTGAATTCAGGGGGAAAATGTCATCTGCACATTAAAATGTAAACATCACGTTTCTTTGATATGTTTCAGAACAGTTCCTTTTCAGTTCAGCACTAACCTGACACCTTTTCAGATAATGGTTTCCCTTTAGCACTCTCACTAAGCTGTAAAGGTAAGTGGAGTAAGAGATCAAAACAATTCATGCTGCATCTATGCCATTTGCATGTCTGATACAACACAGCTTACTTGATAAAATGACATGTAATTTTGGGAATGAAAAATCATTTTAAGAAAAAAATAAGAAACAGAAGTCCCACAGTAAATTTATACTACATGGGCAATTGGAAGGCAACTTGTTCTACCTTTAGGCTTACTTCTGGAAGATGTAATTATGCAATGATGTCCTAATTGTCACATGACAAATAGTGCCTATGATCGCACTAAAAGAAAATTCCAAACTCCAAATTCCAAATTCCAAATTCCAAATTCCAAACTGTTGATTCTAAAATTTCTGAGCATTGAGGAAGTTCAAGATATGAACCTCCTTAGCCTGTATTCAATATACCATTAATAATTTTGGGGAAACTTTTTCTGCACATAAGCTATGCGGCCAATAGGTCTTACATCTGAAACTCAGCATCTCCAAAGCAATCTTTTTTTGTTTGTTTAGGTTTTGTGTTTCTTTGGGTTTTTTTTCTTTTTTTCTTTTTCTGTTTTTTTTTTTGGTGGAGGTTTTTGTTTTTGTGGGTTGGTTTTTTGTTTGTTTGTTTGTTTGTTCATTTGTTTTTTTCACAGCAATCTTCCACTTCTCCTTGACTTAGAGTGAAACATTTTACTGAGGAGTTTGTAGGAGGTACTTGCATACATTGTTACCTGTTAATGGAGTTTGCTTGTATGTACAGATGTCGGTGGACACCTTTGAAAAATTGTGAAGTGTAAGCATCTATGTACTTATTTCAAACCAGCTGGTGCAAAGAAGAGAGGGGAATGACTTAGCCATCATATGCTGTGTGCAGTTATTAAAGAAAGAGTATTCAGGCAAAATATCATTTCCAGTTTGGCTCTTTAGATGAATTTCATAAACAAGAGTTGATTAATGTTTTTGAAAGGTAATATCCTAATACATTGTCTGAAGAATTTGGTTTCTATTCAAACACTAAAAAGAAGAAACAGATTTTTTCAGAAGCCGAGTAATTGCCATTGAGAGATTTTTACTCAGACTAGATTATAGACAGTTGTTTTCTAAGTAACATGCTAAAGTTTCAAACTGTTTTGTTCTTTTCCATTAACACATCTTAAACCGATGTTGGTTTTAAAGTAGTTTACTGATAGTAGGAAAGAAGAATCTCTAATTTGGTATAGGTGATGCCAGGTAAAGATGAATTAGCAATTACATTTTGCATTGGTAAACCCCATCTTGTCAACATTTGTTAACTGTACATAGCTGTAAATTATTAGCCTAATTTTGGCTACATTTTAATAAGCTAAAGACCTGAATATCCTTCCTCCTGTATTGCAGACACACTGAAAACTTCTGGTCTTCTATTTCTTGGTCTTGGTCTACAATAAGCAACAGAAAGACTGAGATGATTTGTGACAAGCAGTAACAAAGCTGTATCAGGTATATCCATACTCTGACCCTGTGTCTGAGCCTTCTATTAAACCTGAATCTCTGTCTTCCTTCACTGGGATCCGTCTAGGAACTTGATATTATGGCCTCTCCAGGATAAAAGAGTTAGTCATAGATATATACAAATAGCTGAGGAAATACGCCTTAGACATAGTGCTACATATGAAGAAATAAAAAGAAACCTTACCAAAAGAGGAGGAAAAAATGCAGCATTTCTATGGCACATACAACACCGTTCCTTTGGCTGAAGTGAGCTTGAAGGACTATGTTTTCTGCTTCTCTGCTGTAGTTGTCTGTTTTATCCCTGATTTTGGTTGCACTATAAAAAATGGCTGATGCTTTTTTTGTATCACAGATTTATGTCTTCTATATATTCAGAATCAGAATGGTTTGCATTCATGTCAGTAAAATGTGTATTTCATTTTCCATTTCTCTTCACTTTTACTGTAATAGCTATGTAAGAATCCTTTAATGACCATTGATATCTTTCCTTTAATGACCACTGATAACATAGTTTACTGACTTGGAGTTGATTTAGTTCTTTACAGTCTCCCACACAGCATTAAGATTCTGGAGGATGAGCCCAGAGGCAGTAGGTTTCACAAAGAAGTACTGAAAGTCTACAAAATATGACACATACATGTCTTCTGTAGTGTGCCCTTTCAGGCCTTCCTGAGGCACCTGGTGCATATTTATGTAGGAGAAAAAATAATTCCCAGGTGGGAGGTAGAGCTATCTCAGGAGTAAATAAAACTTAGAAGTAATTGTTTTCTGGGTTGATCCCTTAGCTAGGAACTCCCGAATTAAAATAGAGCTGGTTTTAGTTCCTTTGCCTGTATATTTTAAGGGGTTTTTTGAGTTTCTGGATGTTAAATTGGCTGGCAGGAAGATAGCCCAAGACCTTTGCACCCTATTAATTATTTTGATTAAATGATAACTCCTTTGATGTAAATGTAGAAAGAATGAATCAGACAATATAATATAGGAGATTCCATTTTATTTAAAAATGTTACCTGAAAGACCCACCTTAAAATATCAGACTCTGTTACCTCCATAGAAGTTTCAAGTAAGATCCATGGTTTCTACATACAGTAATACTGAAGGTAGGCATGAAAATAATCATAGAACCATAGAATTGTTAGGGCTGGAAGGGTGCTCTGAAGGTCATCTAGTCCAGCCCCTGTGCAGTGAGAAGGGATACCCTCAACTAGACCAGGCTGCTCAGAGCCTTGTCCAACCTCACCTTGTATATTTCCAGGGATGGGGCCTCAGTCACCTCCCTGGGCAGCCTATTCCAATGTTCTACCACCCTCAAGGTAATAATGCTCCTATGGGCCCACAGTTCTGAAAGTCTATTTCCAACCCCTGTGATAAGATGGGAACAAAAGGAAAATTTGTGTGAGACAGGAGTCATGAGTCTCTAGTCAAAATGCCATGTCTGGATAAATAAACTGCCATGATAGACTTCAATGCACGTCTTTCTCATTTGGGGATTTATTAAGGATTTTATCATTGCTTCATGTAAAAGATTTTCCACTAGGTAAGTTTACTTTTTTTGATTATGTAATAAGGAAAACAATTCCACTGAAGCATTTTTTTAAAGGCACCTGCCTCAGAGTTCATGAGACAATTCAGTCAGGTATTAGATGGCTTCCTATTTTTTGCCTTGTCTTATTTATAGGCACATTAATTTCAAATGCACTATGACAAGGAATCCAGTGGTCTTTGTTATATGTGCTTATAGACTTAGCACATAAACTGGCTTGTTTTCTGTATTCCTGAGATGTTACCCAAATGTAAGGCATTATGCTTTTGCAAAGACAACATTTATGAGATATACAACTCCTCACTGCAGTTGAACTAACCTGATTTCTTTAGTTATCTCACCACAGCAAATATTTTTTTAGTATTTGTCTATGGAATTGTATTTCACTATAGTGCCTGAGTTTGTTAACAAAGCAGCATCACAAAAGTGTGAGATATTATAGCATGAAGAACAAAAGAAGCATTTTGGTTTTTCATCTCCAATAATAATTAAAAAGTGTTAAAAAGGATTTTTCTTTAAAGGTCTAACAGGAACTGGGATAAAATTCTGGCAGTTTTTTTAATTTACCGAAAGCTGTGGGAAACAAAAATATTTCCCATACCTTGTGCAAGTTCAGAAAGTACTGTGGAACAAGTGTTTTATAGATTCTTGTGCAAGAATCTATAAAAAAAACCCTTATACAGTTTTCCATCTCATAAGTTTCCACATAAGAGCAACTTAAGTTATTTCTGGTCTTAGCAACTCCTTCGCAATGCCATTTTGTTTTTATTCTGTCCTCAGGTTGAAATTTGATGTAGCTGCTTTGCCCAAGAAACCTGTGTGTATGCATAGACATCAAATGTCATGAGCAACACTGCGTATTGTCTCTGCATACTCCTTTGAACAGTCAAGGCAAAGCAGGGAAGGGACAAACAGAGTTGGAGTGGAACTGGAATTCAATTGCATGAGTTCTGTAGGCCCATCCTCATCATAAAAACTAACCTGTCAATTTCAGCTTCTCCCTGTCCAAACTCTCTTTGATGTTAAAGATGAGTTACTTTCATCCCTATTTTTTTTCATATTGTGGGCAAGCATCACCAAAACAGGTGGCAAGATGCAGACATTTCAGGAAACACAGGCATGGGGTAAAGGGTTTTCTCCAGCCCTTGAAAGTATGTGGGATTGATCTGTTTGCTGTAAGGCCCCCAAGCCCCACGCTAGGGATAACATTTCTTAGTAGAGAGGCAAACTAAATCAATTTTCTTCTGTTGCTGGGGTAACGTTGGTCAATAGTTGATATTTTAAAGCATCTCCATCAACAATTTATGAGATTTATTCAGTTCATGCGAAAGAGCACTCCATAATCATCACTACACAGTGATGGCCCAACAGGGTGTTGCTAACTGGATATCATTTTATAAAAGTTTTTCAAGTGCTCAGCATGCTTTCATCAGAGGGTGATTTTTGTTTTTATCCTTGTTTTGTATGAACATTAGGAGGTAATCAAGAAGTTCTAAAAGTTGATGATTTATGAAGCTTTTGAAGTGGTGGGTGAAACTGTAGGCTAGATACAATGCTCATATTGATCACAATGTTGGTAAAAGCATGATATGACTGTTGACTAAAAGCACTACTAAAATAAAGGTTATGACAGGCTGTTAAATAGAGATTTAGTATTATTTTCATCACTTGATTCTGGTTAATAGTAGTCTTGGTAAACACTGGACTGTATAGTGTTTGTAGGGGCTTAAACCTCATTAATATTAACAAAACTTTTGGAGAGTCCCAGTGTATTTTGGGAATTGGAAATGTAGTAACATAGTTAAAAATGCAGCATTCTTGTCTCTTACACTTAACCTTTTGAAATATTTGTTCAATACTCATGGGTTCATCACAGTCTGCTACTTTAATACTCAATCTCCTCTTGCTTTGTTATTTTTTTATACAAGTCTTCTACTTTTTTTTTCCTTTTCCTTTTCTCATATTCTGAAACTACTTTAATACTTTTATTGTTCCAGTTCCAGGAAGCACAAGGGAAAATAAAGTAATAGTTAATGTTTTTTGCATATGTAGACTCTCTAGTTCCTATCACACATTATTAATGATTTCCAAAGAATTCTGAAAACTTCTGTTTACAGTTTCATAACTATCTCGAATTGTTCTTCTTTTTAGCTCTTTTCTCTTTCAATACTCTTTATTTAGTTCTAGCTACTTTCATTCTGAAGAGAATCTCAGAATTTATATTTTCTTTTTGACAAATCACTACTTAAGAAAAGAAGCAAATTTTGGCCAAATATTTACTAAGTTCTCATTTTGATACATTCTATCTTTACATGTCCTACCTTTATTTTCATTCTGTATTTACTCTATCTATTTGAAGAGCTGCTAACTTCATATCAATGCATTTTCAACCTGCTCATTGTTAGTGAATAGATGTGCATAACTGCTGAATTTGGGAAATGGTTCACTGCTAACTTTTAGGATTGTGCAGCTTCCCTCTCTGTCCTTTTCATGAAGATTTTTGTTTCTTTGGTTTTCTTATATATGTGTTGACAGTCATTTTTTTTTCAGATAAAAATACTGATGTAACCTTTGTACCTTTGTAACAAGATCTGTCTTCTTTGGCTCATTTAGTTTATGACACATCTAATGTGTAATCTAACCGTGATACAAGAATATTATGAGAAAAATTACAAAATCCTTTTTATACTAATACAGAACTATATTTTCAATGTAAACAAAGGTGTAATGAAACAAACTGGTCAATAACCTCATCTTAGAACACAGCTGGCCTTGTCTGTACTTGTGAACAATCATCTGAGGCTGCACAGCAGAGATCTCTGCAAGATGTGCTGTGTTTAACTTAAAAGAGTTACTCTCCTTCATTCTAACCCACACAAGGCACTTACACTTACAGAAGCTGCCACCTTTCAACTTTCACATATAAGTAAATGTTTAAGCATTATAGGAGTTCTCATGTTTTAATTCCCAATGACATAAATAACACTGATAGACCTAAATATTGAAAACTAGGAGGCAAAAGATTTTAAGGATATTTTTTTTTTTTTTGAACAATTAACTGAACCATCCTATATAAATCAAGCCTTGCCTGCTGAATCATTGTTTTGTCTTGAATCTTTACAGGTAGAATACCTGTCAGAGAGTTGCACCATGTTGTCCTGCTAAAGGTCCTTATTTTCGCAGGAACACGTCAGAAAAATCTTTTGTACTGTGTTAGAAAACTGGCAAAAACTTTTCTGTTTATACACTGGACACAGATCTTTTTTAGCATGGATTCCCACATGATACAAATCATAACAGCTTTGTTGAAGTTGGTGGTGCAAATCAATCAATACTGGCTAAGGGTTTTGTCCCCAGTCAGTATTTTGATGGGAAGACAGAAAAGGGCCACTTTTCACATACTGAAAAACATCATGTATCTTACTGGGTCATGCTAAAGACTGCCCTTTGAAAAAAAAAAACAAACCAAAAATCACAGCCTCTTGGCTAAGCAAAAGAATTGTGCAATTTTGAGTACAAACAATAGAGCCTTTGAACTTAAGATGTGCAGGCATGAAACTGTTTATTTACAGGGAAAAATGACCCACTTCTCCAAGAACATGACCCAATTTAATCTGCTAGAAAAAAAAAATTGAAAAGCTATTTGACCTACATTTTCTGAAGCAAAAGGTGTGTGGCAAACAGAGAACTGTCCATAGAGTTCATGAGGCAGCATCATTTACAGGTCACTTGCTCCATGAGTCAGACAGGATTTTGTTTCCTTTGATAGACTTTGATTAGGAACATTACCTGAAGTACTTCCACAGAGCTTTAATATGTTGAATCCATCTTTTGTGGCTAAAGGATACAATTACACTGTAAATACCAGTATCAAGTACACTAGGAGTCTCAGGATGGGCTAAGATAATTCTGGTGATAATAAAGTACTTTCCTCAGACAGGTGCACAGAGACAGTAAGACCTGATTGAATTGTCAGATCTAAGATAAATAGGTTAAAGAATTAATCTCTGTATGGTTGTCCCGAGAGCTCAGCCAATAATAACACTGCTTTTAGAATGGGCACAAAAATTATAATTTCATTAATTCAAATGGTTAATATGGCAGAAATGTCATATGCTTAGTTGGTCTGAAGAAATTCCTGCTCCCTTGTCCAATACAGAAGTCTTCTCTGGGAACAAACTTGCTTTGACTTTGACCTATTTCTTATTCTCTGATCATCCATCAGTGTACTGAATCATCAGAGACAGTCAAAACTGAGTCACTGCAGAAGTATTTATTCACAATATTTGAATTACAAGTCTTTCCAAGTACTCTCCTCAATATCAATACAGATCTTGAAATTTTAGAGAATTGTATGAGTGGCATGGGGTTTTCAGATCATGTTGGTGGTTTTTTTTAAAGCCCAGATATAGATGAGGGGGAATCACAGAATAACAGAATCATTATGGTTGGAAAGGACCTCCAAGGGTCATCAAGTCCAACCTTTGTTCTAGCATTTCTCTAACCACTACACCATATTCCCCAAGTGACATATCTATTAATTCTTTAAACACTTCCAGGGATGGTGACTCCACCACTCCCTAGGCAGCCTGTTCAAGCACCTACCCTCTCAGTGAAGAATTTCTTCCTAATATCTAATCTCAACCTCCCCTGACACAACTTGAGGCCATTTCCCCTTGTCCTATTATTACTAATTTGAGATAAGAGTCCAATAACAGCCTCTCTACAACCTGCTTTTAGGTAGTTGTAGAGGGCAATAAGGTCTCCTCTCAGTCTCCTCTTCTCTAGACTAAACAGACTAAACAAATCCAGTTCCCTCAGCAACTCTTCATAGGGCATCCTTTCCAGCCCTTTCACCAGCTTTGTCCCAACCAGCTTCGTTCCCCTTCTCTGCACCCGCTCCAGCACCTCAATGTCCTTGTTGTGCTGTGGTGACCAAAACTGGACACAGTATTCAAGGTGCAGTCTCACAAATGCTGAGTACAGGGGCACAATCACCGCCCTACTTCTGTTGGTCACACAGTTTCTGATACAGGCCAGGATGCCATTGGCCTTCTTGGCTACCTGAGCACACTGCTGGCTCATGTTCAGCCGGATATCGACCAACACCCCCAGGTCTTTCTCTGCCAGGCAGCTTTTCAGCCACTCCTCCCCAAACCTGTAACATTAACATTGCTGGGGGTTGTATCAAATATTACTATTATTATCATTAAATATGTAAATTCCTTTTATCAAATATATCAACATCTGTGTAGAGAATGCTTGATGGAATTTCTTTCTTCTCTCTCCAACACTGCAAATGCAAAATGCCTGATAACCATTTCCTATTGATTTGCTTGCAGACTGATGAAGTTACCACAATTTGGAATAAAGAACAATATGAGCACACTACCACTACCACCTGACTGTGATATACAAATAGAAAAAAAAAAAAAAAAGTGATTTGGGGCTGTGACCTTCAGTCACACTGAGATCAGTAGAATTAGTTGAGATGTGAGTTACTCTTATGCAGATTTCAGAATTTAGTCCCTAGTAATTTCTTCTTCCTTGTGTAGACAATGTGTGACAAATAGGAGAATGGACTTCTTAATTCTTTTTTGTTTTGTTAATTTGTTATTTTGTACATAGTTTTTACCTCTCTTCAATCCTTTGTACTGCCTCTGGAAAGCAAAATGTCCTGTGTGAACTTAGGAAGCAGAAGAAAGGTGCTAGGAAGTAAAATAAGACTGAAGAATACCCTCAAGAGATATAGTAGCCAGAGGTAGGTTGATATTAAAGCATTTTATTAGGTCTCAGTAGTTCTGCTTTTTTCAGTTATTTACTTTACTATACACAACTCTTATGGTGTCATAAAACTTCAGCTTTAACAGTAAGATTCAGTGTGTATTACTTCTAGGATTTTCACTGCTGTCATGATACACCAAAGCGTACCAGCTTTTGTGGAAAGTATGTAAGAAAATAGAGGAGCCTGCTGGAAGGTCAACAAATTTCCACTCTGCAGAAATCTGTCTTCTCTACATTCTTTAACAGAGGATGCATTGTGTGGTTCATTCAGCCACCGAAAGTGACATCACAGAAATATACAAATGCAATTATGTATCATGTACAGGGTCTGGACTGGCCTTTGCAGATAACCCTGCTGAGCAGGATGTTTACAGAAATTAAACAAGTCTGTTGAGAAATCCAGAATAAGCATCCATGTCTTTTAAAACTAGTAGGATTGGCAGAGGAAGATGGCAGTTATCTCAAGTGCAAAAATGGAACAGCAGAATTCTTCCAGCCCAGGTGTGCATACATCATTAAAAAAAAAGGACTTATTAATACAATCAGACCAAATACACTCCTTCCACTTGCAAAGATTTTCAAATACAAAATACATTTCAGGATCTGTCCAATCTGTCTGACTGAAATGCTTTCTCATTCTGATGAGATAATTATCTAGCAGGCAGCAACAATTTTGACAGTGATTCAGAGTAGTTTATCACAAAATTTTTTCAGTATCTGTAGTGAATCCAAGTTCGTAGCTTTCAGATGCAGGATTTTGTTCCTCAAAACTAACTGGAGTAATTAGTGTTTTGGAATTATTTTCTTGTTTTCTTCATAATACCCATATTCAAGGTTTCCACTTTTGTATTTACCCTTGTACTAAGTGTTGTGCTAAGCACTACTTGTATGCCACAATGACAGATTTACAGCCTTGATTACCTGTAGCTTTCCTAGTCATCAATAGTGTGCACTTGAATATGAACCTCTCACAACAGACTCATCTTATTTACAGACATCATGTGGCTTACCATGGCCTTTTTAATCTAATGCAGGAATTTAACATTAGAAATCGAAGCTAATTAAGATAAGATCACTGCTGGTTGCTCTGCAATTGAAAATAACTCAGATTGGTGACTGAAATTGTGGAGTATTTGATTATTCAGACTAAGAAAAATTTTAATTTTTAGGAAATATTTTAAAATTGTTAATTTAGACAATGTAACTCCTAAGACCATATGTTCAGAATTTCCACTGACAAAGAGTATAGAAAATGAGCACTCTGTGCTTTTAGAGATGTTTCATAGCAAAGAAGGATTGTTAGAAGTAGTAAAGCTCCCATCTTCAAGGTCACCAGCATGTCCATCCTATTTCTCTGTCTTGCTATCTTGCCAGAAGTTCTGCTCTGAGTGGTGCTATAACTGTGGTACCACTGCTAGAAATTATGAAAGAGGAAAATTTCTTA